>JAXGGA010001181.1:0-102500 GCA_038373865.1 Uloborus plumipes
GATCAATGCGGAAACATCACTGTAAAACGGTTTCCTTGGTACGCCTCAACTTGATGCAAGAAAAACAAACATCAGTCAATTAGAAGCGATCCAAGTCCTTCGAACTAACATTTGTTTTTCTGCATTGGGGGATGTTAATATCACGATAAAACTTGTTGCGCAATTGCACGAAACGCCTGCAAATGTATCACTTATGAAATTATTTAGTTTCAATTTGGCTCATCGTTTAGTGTTACGTTGTTTAATAAGTTCCGGGAGGTAAGATAAAACTAGCTGTTTTTGGAAACAAATTACGTCATTTTCGTGATTCTAGTAGTTATTAGATTCACACTTTTCTCGCTTAAATTATGCTTAATAACATATCTACAAACTTCAATCAAATGAATGAATGAAATAAAAGAATAATAAAAGCTGAACTAGAAATAAAAAAGCTTGTTTTTGAAAGCCAACATCGATTTTCTAAAGTTAGTTCACTACTGTTTTCGTCTTGATATTGTTTAAGGCTCGACCGATGCATCGGCACCAATGTTTGAATTTTTTTTCATCAGCCATCGGCATAGGTCGCCGATGCTAACTTTGGAAAAACATCGGCTCATCGGCCTCGAAACCATCTAAATGTCGATGCATGGCCGATGTTTAAAAAAAAGTTTTCTTCAGAGGGAAATCTATCTTTCTTCAGAATTAAAAGTACGTTCACCATGTGACTGAAAATCGGGTAGCAACGGGACCAACACAGTTCTGGCTTTCGGAATTTTCTAAATCGGGCGAATACCGAAATTTTCACAACACAGCAGACACTTTCTGAGTGATCTCTTTGATGAGAGATTTTAGAATTTTAGTAAAACCTTCGAATGACGGAAATATTTTTTGCGCATTTCTTTTCTTTTCTTTTTTGTGTGTATGTGAATGAAAGCCTTTATTATTATTTTTTTTAGTTTAGAAAGATGTTAGCCAGATGAATTTGGCAAATACATTTATTTTAAGAGTATAAGGGATCTATGCTGTAAAATTTCGAGGAGGGGCTCACCTCTGGTTTCTCTGTTGTGTGATAAGATAAGTTTTCATTTTTATTTTCTGAAATCTAATATTGTGTTACTCAATTCTAAATTATCCAGTCTTGAATTGAATATTGAAGCTGTTACGATTTTCCCTTTAAGTCATATTCGTTTAAGCAGGAGTGCCCATCCGGGAGGGTTATGACCTATACTTGCCCGTCTAATTTTTCACAGTTGGGGTGGAGGGTGGGGCTCATTTGCGTTTATTTTGGTCTCCGTGGTATTTGGATTTGTGCTCCGACTTTGCTCTTGGGGGTGGATGCAACCTTGTGTTCAAAGCAAAAAAAAAAAAAAAATACTTTTCGCATTGACTTATCCTGATATTTCTTGACCATGAAGCGAGAAACTAACTAGTATTTATTCGCATGCATAAGCTTGCCCACATCCCGTCCCCTCTCCCAAAATCGATGGCACACCCTCTAAAAATGCTACGGAACATCCCCCCCCCCCCCAAAAAAAAGAGATAAAAAACTTCCAAAAATTTATGCCCCTAAAAACTTCAATAGTGCACTCTTCGTCTTATCAAGTGACCATATCAAGTGTTTTAGCCAAATTTGCAATCTCATTATCATTGTATTGACAATGAATAAAGTTTTATAAGTAAAGCTTCTTGCATTTTACCATTTATTTATTATGTATTAAAGCTCTACTAATATTTTAAATCTACTTTTAATGCATTACTTTACTTCTAATGTAAATATTTCGTATTTTAAACTTTACTGATCATCAACAAACAGCACGGCGCCGTCAAATGTTGCCAAAAACCTAGAAAAAAAAAGGATCCATTGAGTGAAGATCCAATTTGCAGTTTCTATAGCCCTGTCGAGGAAACTAAAAAGGTTATGAAAGGTCAGAAAACTTCTAATAGAATGCGGCTAATTTCATAAGGATGACTTTAAGTTAAATTACAGCAGATTTAAGTAATATACTAAGAGAAAGATAGAAATTGCTTAACTTACATGAAAGAAGAAGTCATTAATTTTAAGACAAAAATTGAAAGATATTTCAGCATTTAATTTGGTCAAATTTCACTACAAAACAATGAATCATTTGGACATGCATATTTCCTTATTCACACACACATACGCACACAAAAGAAAAGAAAAGTAAAAGAAAAAACGAAATCAATAAACACTAAAGAAATAAATTATTGGTTGAAATTTATTATTTATGAATTAAGCAATTCTAACCTTCTGTTAACGCCTGATTCCCAACTCGGCCCAAAACTTTCCCACTCAATAACCAATTTACATAAATTTTGCTTCATCAGCTGAACAATCCTCTGACTCGAGGATGAAACAAAAAAAAAAAATCCAAAAATAAAAAAATATATAAATATAAAGCGTGTAACTATACAGATTAAATTTGCCTCCATCCAGAAAAGAGGGCTCTTCTAGGACGACGGGAAAGAAGAATAAAATATTCCAGGAGAGAGCTGCTGTCCCTAATTTTCCTCTCTCCCCCATGGAGGACCATCCCAGTTTCTTCCTCATAAGTAGGATGAGGAGGAAGAAGAGGCGAGAGGAAAAAAAGCTGATTTTGTAATCCGCACCCGCTAATATATCCAATCAATCAAGGGCCTGGGCATGCACGAAGAGCTAAAAAGAATGACTCTCAAGAACGGCTATAAAGAAAAAAAGAATTTGCAAGCCCTCATCACTAAAACACAGCAGGGAGACACATTTGCATAATAGAGCGACCGAGGTTGGAGGCTTTTTTTTCCGTGATCAGTGGTTGTCCAATTGTTATTTTTGCTGTAAAACTGGAGAATAAAAAACGATTTA
The DNA here is from genome assembly GCA_038373865.1 of Uloborus plumipes. NCBI lineage: Eukaryota > Metazoa > Arthropoda > Arachnida > Araneae > Uloboridae > Uloborus > Uloborus plumipes. The sequence continues at coordinate 2,840 of JAXGGA010001181.1, forward strand.
TATATGTTTTTTACGTGTGGTATGAGGTCGCCACTCAAAACCGCTGAGTCATTTCACTTCATTTGTACATAGGAAATTAATGAGTTTTTTAAGAACTGATGTAAAAAATGGGTAAGAAAATAAAAACACATGAAACTGAAACAAAAATAACTAAAAATATATTTTTATGTCTCATTGTTTGTCCGTTGTAGTTCAAGTGTCACCAAAAGATGTATGTATATAGTTTTGAAGCTCAATGTTGGATAGTACAAGTAACAACAAGAACAAACATTAAATTAAAAAAAAAAAAAACTTATAAGCAGTGAAGTCCAACCTTTTTAAGTGAACGCAATTCATATTAACGTGACTCCTTCGGGTCAGAACATGTACAAAGCTGAAATATATTTCAACTTTTTCTCAGAAGCGAAAACACGGAGAAAAAAAGAAACTTACAAAAAAAAATTGTGTCATCAGTACTAAATGTTTATTTTATCAATACAAAATTTCCATTAGTTTCTAAGAAACTAATTTCTGACTATATGGAAAATTGAACATAACCATAGACCACATAAATCGGCTTCGTGGACTTAATAAAATCGAGCGCAGTGGGTATTTGGTCAAGTCATGTTTCAAACTTAACATTTCATCAAAATCTATTCATGGTTTAGGACAGATGGGTTTCCAACCTGTTAGTCGCAACCCTAAATGAATCGTTTGTTTCGAAAAGGTAACATCTCTATTTTGATCTCCTCTGTCTCTTTAGAAAATTAAACAGCGCACGCCTTATTTTTGAATGTCATAATCAATGAAAAAATGCCTTTAGTTAAGTACACAATTACTGCAATAATTTACCAAATAACCATTGATTATGACATTCAAAAATATAACCGTGCGCTGTTTAATTTTCTAAAGAGACAGAGGAGATCAAAATAGAGATGTTACCTTTTCGAAATAAACGATTCAAATGTGGTCTAGAAGCATTTTTTCCGAGATCACGACATTATTTCAAAAATATACACTATTTTAGTTTAACATATTATCTAAAAAAAAGCCAATATTTTATTCATTTATTTATTAAGGTTTTTTAATATGCTGTTAATTGTGGTTAAGTTTATTAATTAAAGTATATCATTTTTAAAAGTTTTCATTAAGTTCCTCTTTCTCAAATAGTTAAGCAAACTAAGAGTTTCTTTTTTGTTAATCGGTAAAAAATGAGGTTTTTGGATTCACCGCAAATGCATATTGCAAACTCAAAAATTAATATTTGAATGAAAGAGTTTTGAAAGTTTCGGAATGTATGTTAGAAATGTTATGTACAAGGGGTACCCATGTGGAGTAGTGGATTGTTTAATCAGCAAAAAAGGGATCACGACGTGCAAAAGGATGGGAACCACTGGTTTAAGAGCTACGATGACACAGACAAACTTACACATGGTTGAACTTATGATCTACCGCTATTTGCGCCGGAGGTTAAAATTGAAGATACAGAAAAAAAATGTAACAAAATTATACCGAGCGTTGTTTCATGGCTTTGGTATATTGCGAATTATTTTGCAAAAAATACAAACTGAATTATTTAAACTCAAAAGAGGAAAATATCTTGTTAAATCTAACCCATTGTCACGTCTATAGTTGTTCAATAAACCAGATCTTGCTTTTTTTTTTAACTTAACATTTCGCAGTCTTCCTTTTAGTTTTAGTTGGCACTTTAAACGAGAAGTGCTTTTGGCCTAAGAAGTATTTGAAAATCTCATAAGAAACTATGATTGAGTTGTTAAGCGAAAGCTCCTCTCAGCAATTGTTGACATAGTTAGCTTTTCCATACGCTAAAAATAAGATTTTTTTTTTGAAAAATTCAACCATTAGAACTATCCACCTAAAGCAAATATTACAGTTTCCCACTAAAACTATTTGAACTAGGGGGTGGGCATGCCTCTCTCATTTTTAACCTTATTTTTGAACAGCCAACAGCGAGAAATAAAAAACGAAATCAATTATTCAAACAATACAGCCGATTTTTCTCAAACAAACACTCCCTCAAAGACATTCCAGTAAAGTCGAAATATAAATGATCCTCTCTTTTACAAATTGATCTTGCAGAATAAAGCCACATTTTGACAAATCTTTCTCTTCTGCAGGTCCATATCAAAACATCCCTGACGACTTCGCTTGAGTAAATATTTGAGTTTTTCAGGGGCATTTAACAGGAGAGCATGCACGCATTTCACAATTTCTTTTAAACGAGAATTCTACAAATTCAATTTAAGCGTACTGTTAATTTTTAATAAATATTTGTCCTTAATGAAAGTCTTTTTTAATTAAATGCTAGCATTTAAATATTTATCATCCATAAAATCGAAATTCTTTAGAACCAATGTGATTTTATCTTTCGGCATTAGCTGTACAAAATGACAAAGAATAATTTTCGCAGAAATTATTTTATTTCCTGCATCGCTGTCTAAAATAATTGAAACGTCAAAAGCAAAGTAAAGTGTAAGTGTCGAAATTAAAAATTCGGAGATAACTAGTAAAAACAGTGGAGAAAATTACCATCAATTTCGGAGCAAAAGAAGGTAATAGTATCCATAATAAGCGATGCGATACAAGATGATTTAGAAAATCTTTTCAATGAAATGTTGTCCAGGACTTGAATTTTTCGCGCGTTTTTCTTGAAATTTAAAAAAAGTTAGTTTAAAATTGTCTCTCAGTGCCTCAAATCTTGCAATAAAAAGGGGGAAAAAAATATGGTTTACACTAGTTTTTTTTTTTTTTTGTTTCACCAAAAAAATATTTTAGAAATTTTCTTACGTCAAAAATTGCTCATTCTCCTGAATTTTCTTTTAATGTCCAAAATCTCGCAAATTTTTGACGTTGAAGTCAGTGTTACTGATGTAACAAACACACTTCTAAAAGGCACCGTATTTATAATTAAGTTTATATTACTTGAATTTACGCAGAACTCATTTTAACATACATATATCTTTAAAACGGTATACGCGTTTTATGCATGGACTATGGAGAAAGATTTCAATAAGAAAACACTAGTTCAAATTTATATAACCGGGTAAGAAAGGGGAGCATGAAGGGAAAAAAAAACAACCTGGAAGCAAAAACTTCATTTTACGACAGAATTGATCTAGTGTGCTTATTTATTTGCTTCAACGGCATATTCAAAGCGTGTTTCAACGTGTTCAGTAGCGGCACGAAAAGTTTCCCTCTCAATAGCAGCAACTGCAAATTGAAACGAAATTTATGGTGTAACAGTAATAATATCCATTATATTTAACTGTTATTATTGTTAAATTAGGTTATTAAAAGTTAACATCATAAAAAGTTTTATAACATTAGATACCACAATCAGTAGATATTTTCCATGCGAGAGAACCAACACTGAATATTTAGGAGGTGTTTTTGATCGAAGGAAGTGTTTTTTCACTCCTTAACTACATCCAAGACTATCCTGCATCTAGAGGTGGAGGGCTTCTCAATGCACCAGCAACATTTCCATCTTCCTCACAACCTTCTGTTTCGTGCAAAGATTAACTCGGGGCATAATTTCATCTTCCAGGGTAATGCATTCTAATTTATTCAGGGATTTTTGAGGCGATCCTAATGAAGGCTGAGCGCGTTGTCGCCAGATCGATCATTTATGCAAAATAATTTTTATCCCAGCACGCTTCGAGCGTCCAAAATGTCTTCGGCAGATGTCATGAGGAAAATTTATTCATGAATACCTGAGAGAGAGAGAGAGAGAGAGGAGAAAACGGTTTAGTGGAATTTTGAGATTAATAGCGGTATGCAGGTTGCTGCTTTTTTTTGTGGTCATTTTAATGACTGAATGCAGAGCTGAGCACTTGCAATTAGGTGCTTGCCTCTTGTTGTGGCATTCCCCTGTGTACGTTGTAGTTATAATTAAAGATACCTTGTTTAGATTTTTCTGCAGCTCGCTCTAGTACGGCATGTCATTGAATTTTAATACGTATGTTTTTAGACCGAAGGAAAAAAAGCAATTTGCAATAAAAAAAATTATTTATTTATTTTTTTCTTTGCCATCGTGAAGGCTTATTTTACCAGTGGTCTCCAATCTAATAGGCGTGCCTCCTTAGGAAGGTGTAGGAAGAGCACGCTGCTATAGCCAAAAATTTTAAAGCAAAAAAGAAAACAAAAGGAGAGGCAAATGAAAAATAGCAAATCGCCATAATCATCACATTCCAGTTTAAACGCCCGCACGGAGGGCAGCGATATCTTTTCAATGACACCATGGTTTAAAAATAACTTCATGCTTCATGTCACTTAGCCAACTATATGAAGTATGGGTGTTTTTAAGGATATACGTGAATATACTCAAAATTAGTATCAGTAGTGGATACCGGCGTGTAAAATAACCCATTCAACCAATTATTTTGTGTTCCACAAGAAGAATAAATATGATGAGTATGTTTCTAAAGTTTTAATATTTTTTGTAACAAGCATGTTCACCGAAAAAGTTGTTTTCATTCTGATATTTATTAAGTAAGGTGAGATTCCCGTGCTATAATTTTGTCAAACTTCGATTTAAGAAATTCAGAATATCAATTGAGTAAATAAAAGAAGAATTTAGAAATAAATTCCTCAGGTTCCCATCAATAACTCGATCATAATGTACTTGATAAATGTTTTCCCATACTCTCTAAATGTTTTCCCATTTCTATGAAGTCTTGCTGGGTAAAAATAAGGGCGTTTTCCGCCCTAATATCTGCTAACTGCTGTTTCAATTGCAAAATATGCAATACCGCATCTGAACAAATATTTAAATCCCAAATTCACTATTAAGGTTTTCCAAAAAAAAAAACTCCATATAAAAAAAGGCATGGAACCGAAACAAAAGTGAGACAAAGAAGAATGCAAAACAGTTCTTAACCCTATTTTGTGTCGCCGAGATTAGAGCGACTGCAGCGACATCTAGGCATGTGGTAACCCGACTGCAAACAAATGCGCCGGCAGCGAGATGAAAAATAAATAGAAAAAGAGGCAGAAAGGAAATGAAATGGAATGAAGATACACTAATAAAATAGAAAACTTTTCTTCGAGGAAACGAGAGGGACAATATTACGAACCTCTAATCTCGTTTTTCTTTTCCACCCTTTTTTTTTTCCTTCCTTTCTTTCAAATAGCCGTCTGCCTATGTCCTATTCGGTTTTCTCTAACTGCATTAAGTGCATATTTTTTTGCCTTGCACGCTGCTTATTTTGTACAAGGTAAGGGGTTGTTTATAAATACAAAGGCAAAAGACACGAGTACAAAATAAAAAGATCTTTTATATATATATATATATATATATATATATATATATATATATATATATATATATATATATATATATATATATATATATATATATATATATATATATATATATATATTCATTTTTTTTTTTTTTTTGCCTGCTTTGAGTCTAACCATTTTCCCTGATCCGGCAAACACCCTCCAGTATGAATTCTAACAGAGGCAACAATATGTGATCTTGGTGATTCCGGTAGCAGAAACACCGCAACGCTGCACTGTAAAAAATGAATGTTGTTTTTACAGTATAATACAGCTAATTTTATGGCAATGAGCAGCAAAAATTGCTAATTTTACTGTAATAAACTCTAAAATTACTAAACTGTAAAATTATTTATTTTACAGTTTATTATTGTGTAGTTTACAGTTTTAAACTGGAACCTCTGCAGCCAATATTAAACTATTACTTTTACAGTATAATGTGTTGCTTTTACACTTAAATTTTACGTCAATAAACTGTAAAATTTCTAGTTTTAAAATAAGAAACTGTAAAATTGCTAATTTTAGTTTATTACTGTACATTTTACAGTTTTAAATTGGAACCTGGGCTACTAGTATTATACTGCTCATTTTTTTCAGTGTGTAAAGTACGTAGCAGATTCTCGAAAGAGCCTGCAGACTATTTCTTAGTTGCAGCGGGAAAGAATAATTTTCCCGAGGGGCGATCGCCCCTCCCTTGAAGGATTCTCCCTCCGTAAATTTTCAATATTGAAGTGGAAAAATACTTTTTTCGATCATTTTTGATGTTAGGTAAAGGGATATTTGGTGCTTTCTTTCAGAAACGTTTCAAAATTGAACACCGAAATACTTGTACATTTGTAAACTAGGATGAGTAGTAAAGGGTAAGTAAAAAAAAAAAATCAATCGCCCCTCCCTTGAAACATTCCTGCATCCACCCTTGTTGCCCAAAGCAGTGAAGTAGAATCCCTTATACCATTCTAAAGCTTGAATAATCATAATATATGCACTATCCTAGACATGAAATATTCGAAACTATTCAGCCATCATACGAATTAGTAAAACAAGTAAAACATCAAATTGACAATAATTTATGTTTTCTTTTTAGGTTTTGAAATAAAAGTTTAATAAATTCGTATCAAAAATAATTTTAACTTCAAAATGATGATACGAATTACTTATTTTTCACAACAACATTGAATTCAGAGCATTCAAACCAGATGTACAAAATTATTGCACTTTGAAAACTACAGCAGAATATATTCACAAAGGTATTAGCTCCCATGCTACTTCACATGAATGACAATAAATATAAAGTTATTAGACCTATTATTTGACATCATTATTAAAATTTTAACGAATTTTTAACGAAATACTGTGATTTTGTTTCTTTATACCTTTAACACAGTAATAGAGTTTTATGCATCCAATTGCAGTATACGGCCCCTAAAAAGACCGCAAAAGTATTTTAAGCACGCACAGAAACAATTAAATACTTTTAGTAAAGTTTTTTTAGTTATAAATATATACTAGCTACTACAGATTTATTTTTCTTCGAAATCTGCACAATACTTTTACAGATTACTTAACTATATATTTAATAATTTATTACCAAAACTTATTTTTAGCTACTGAATACACTTTTGTATTGTGAGGTTGGTTGATACTTTATGCAGAAATAATCACTGACCTAACTATAGTAGTTCACATACTGTAAGCAAAAACGTACGAAAATCAGTTTTACATGACGATGCAGAACTCAATTATTAAATTACTGACTGTAGAGCTAAGTAGACTCGAGAAAATTAAAGCCTGGAGAAAATAAGTGCTTCTACAGTAACTGAAGTAAATTTCTCTGCTATCTTGTTGAGGGTAGGTAAGACAGAAAAAGAACAATTTTCTATGTGAGGTTTGTTTTTTAAAAATAATGATAATAAGCATAATATATTGAATCGAGCATAAATAAAGGGCAACAGCTATAGAGGGCTTAATTAAATCACCCTGTTTGACGCCTAATTGACTGTACTATCGTCTTGATTAGCCAGTCAGTTGAATTTTTCAAATAACCAGACTTAACTAGGAATCCTTGAAAATCTGCAAGATCATTGCTCAACTAAAGCTATGTTAATTTTTAGTTTAAGCAGAGCTATTTGTTTGAAAGAACAGTGATAAATATGAAATCTATTAGAGTGGAAATTGTTCAAATTGACAGAGCAAGGATGGAGAGAGCGGAAGTCAACTTTCAAGAGCAAATTGAAAAGTGGGGAGGTGAAAAAGGCTGGCACCTGGGAGATATTGTTTTCAATCATTTATTTTGTGAAGTAGAAACTTGATTATCATCATTATTTAGTATTATGTATTGTAAAGAAAAATGAGTAACCGTTGAATACAGAAAAAGAAAAAAAAAAAAGAAAAACAACATGGATCTTTTTTCTGATTTCTTGCAAAACAAGACGGGGAAAATACAATCACTTAAAAGTTGAATATTCTATACCCAGGGGCTAAAACTCAATTCTTCAAACGAAAAAGAGACTTTCCTCCAAACCTTATGTTTAGAGGAGATCGCAATCTTTGCGAGTTAGAAAAAACAACAATATTGTTCGACTATTATAGTCTTCTGTGTATTTTCACATTGTAAAATTTAATGTTTGAAGTGTTGAATCTTTCCCACATAATTCTTCAAACTGTGAGCAATTGGTAGTATTTACAAAAATTTTTAAACATTAGGTGGACATGCGTATTTTCAACGATCAGATCTGAGAAATTTCTACCGGATTCTCTGCAATCCGGCTCTAATTTTTATTCTATGTCTTTCTAAATCGATTATAGGAAGAAATTGTACAAACAATGAATACCGATTTATTTGCAAAATACCAATGATTTATAAAAAAAAAAAAGTAATGAAATGAAAGTTTCAAAACAATACTTATACAATGAAGATCATCCATATAAATGTCTATAATCGGCAAGCAAAAATGGCAAAAAAAGAACATGAAACGGCTAATCGAATAATATTACGAAAGAAAAAAAAACAAAAGAGAAACCAACATAAAGGGGAACTCGAAAAATTCGTTAAACACTCTTCCTTTAAAAGATAGTTTCCGCGTGATAATTGGAAAGATCAAAGTTATTGTTCCGAAAATAATCAATAGAATACTACCGAGAGTCATTCATATCCGAAAAGGGAAAAAGTTCCTCCATTTAAAGAGAAATAATTAATCTACAGTCCCCAAGCTGTAAAACTCCTACTCCCAACTTTAGGCTGACATTTTAATCTCTCGGAAAATCGCTAAAAGAGAAAGCGATAGTCGTCTGCCGCGCAACCGTTGCCATTCGTCCGGCACTTATTCTCTGTTTATTTTATTTCTCCCATACCATAAACCCGCGTTATATGATAATCGCATCGGTTGTAGCTATACATTTTATCCTCTTTTTTCGCTTCCAGTGATTCCTTTTATTCTTAAGTTCTCGTTTTATTTTTAAGAACAAAACGCTATTATTTTAGTTCCTTCTTTTTTTTGCGGACAAAATTGTAATCATGTTTTCGTAGATAGCTGCTAGAAATGATGATTGAAAAGGCGGGACTTAACTGGCAGCGGCGGGAAAGAAAAACGGCTCTAACACGATGTCGTTGATTAAATTTTCTGGTTGCCTTGATTATTTTGGGCGAAAAACATGCGATCTTTAAATGGATGGCATCCGTTTTTGCAATTATTCTCCAAAAACTTTGCCGCCTAAGACGATGGAGTTTAGATGCTTTACGGTGTGCTCTCCTTAATTAAATTTGAATTGAAAATTCGCCCGCACAAACAATTTGGAGGCAAAGCCAACAAGGCATGAATAAAGCGAACCATTTCGACAAATCACGTTAAATGTACGCCGTTTCCAGACACAAAGCAAATAATTTAAAGCAGGCTTTCAGAAGTCCAAGAATCGAAATTAAGTAATTGTGCGAATAGTAAAGGAAAGAAAGCGACTCCATGCAGAAAGTAAAAAAGAAATATTTGAAGAAAATCATTATGCATAAAATGAGCAATCAAGTTTATACAAATAAAACGGGACACAAATTGTATATTCCACTAGCGCAGTTACGTACAACATAGATATACCTAGATATATACATAAACATACGTGTATATCGAAAATGCCAAGCGGAGAATGCGGTTACTTTCTTTCTGGGGGTAACACGCAAAATAAATGTTCGTTTCAAGGGGAAAATATACGGTGTTTAAAGTGTGGCTTTGACGAGAGGGCACTTGACTCCTCCTTTTTTTAGAATTGTCCATTTTCATGAAGGGTTGATACGCAGATGGAAATAGCAGAATGGAATTTGCAATTCTGATATTAGTTGTAGAACTTAAAGATGTCACTTTGCTCATCATCAGTACGTCATCCAATTTAAGAAATTATCCAAAGAGATAAAACATTTTAATTTTGCACGGTCAAGGCAGGTGTCTCATTGGACAAATCATAGTCTGTGCAAGTGGGTGGGTCTTTGTTTCACCTCTCCCTGTACCATTGGTCAAGGACTGCAACGAATCCAATAATTAATTTGAATTGAAAATTTGCAAAATTAGGGTTGCAATAAAGAATGTAGTGCTTGTCATATTTACTTTTTCGCCAACTAAATTCAATTACTGCTGCAAATTACATTCCAATAATAAATAATCACATTACAGAAATATATTTGGAGCATTTTTTTTCTTTTAAATTCAACTGATTCTAACAATTTTAGGTTATAGTCATCGAAATTTCGTACATTATCCTTCACAATGATAATAAAAGCAATAAACATCAACAAAATTTAACCAGCAAACGATAAAGTAAGAGCCAAATTTGTTCACTCAAGGCATTTACTGCGATTTATATTGAAATAAATTAATAATGAAGTAAAATATATTTTGCAGACGATAAATTTAGAATGGTTTACTACAAAAATTGTACCTTTTTTGACCTCAAATGGTTAAAAAATTATTCCCTCTTCTGTAAATACAACATTTTAGATCACCAAAATGCCGCTAAATTCATTAATATTGTATGAGTCAATTTCTTCCTTCTTTACCTATTTTAAGGAATGAACTTGCTTTCTCATTTGATTGACAGGTGCCATCTCGTCACGGTTTTATAATACCAAAATTCTGGACACTTTTTATGTATGTAATTTTTTTATACGCTCATAGAAAATATTATGTTTACAAAAAACAAATTCGTACACATCATTTCAAAGATAATTTAATACTGAACTCTACTTGAAAAATAAAATTTAAACATTTGTAATACGAAATTTAGTTATACGTACTTTGACCAGCACTATTAGAATGCTTTTGGTCATAGTCACTAGTGAGACCGAGTTAACCAGTAGATCTTTCAAACACAGCCATCAGTCGCAAAGCATCATAACACCACTTAGTTCGATAAAAAGGGCAAAAATATTTTTAAACTAAGCCTGAAACTTTTCTTTTGTGCATTTTACACCCTTCTCATTGCGACAGCAAAATTTTGACTTGTCTTCTGCAACCTGCTTCTGTTGCAAAAGTACCAAGTATTGTTCTAAAAGAACAACTGTCCTTTACATTATATGCTAAACACGGTCTTCGGAGACTTTAAATTCAATTGTAAATCTTTCTCTGCTTTGGATATTTACGGAAAAATGACGTTTGCTGTTGTTGTGAATGCCACTGGGAATTCAAATTCCTTTGCTTCGCGAACATGGATTTAACTAGGGATGCACCGATAAGCAAATTGGCCGATTACCGATTAATCGGTTGTTGATAATCGGCCGAACAATGGGCCGAGCCGATTAATGATGAGGATGATTGTTTTTAGTGTTACCAATTTTACCATCACTGCTTTTTCTCTCTTATACAACTCCAAGTTTAGAAATAGTAAGGTATTTCCGAGAGAAGATTTTTTTTTCCATTTTCTCATTTTCACAAAATAATTTCAATATTTTTTAAAAATTTCTTTGAACCAATTTTCAAATAATTGTCAATAATATTTCATTAACACATTGTTATTGTTAATTAGGTTAATTGGGCAAAAAATTCAAAAAAGGGGGAGGGGGAGTCTGTGGTGAGCACTCCAATTTAGGGGTACTTTTAATTTAAATTTTTTAATAGTTAGTAGCAATTTAATTCAAGACTTTTATTATTCATGAAAAGTAGAGGTTATCTAAAAGCACTGTACTAAGGAGAAAATTGTCGCCACAAGAAAAATGTTGCAACCTTGTCTATGTATATTTATTCAAAGTAGGAGGATTATTTTACAAAAAATGTTATATCAACTGTGAGGATTATTATTACCTTAAAAAAATATTCATCATAATTTCTTAGTGAAGGTATACTTTGAAGAATAACAACTAAAAAAATTTTTTTGCCGATTTGCCGATTATTAATAATCAGCAAAACGGCCGATTATGGCCGATTTATCGGTGCATCCCTAAATTTAACCCTTTATGGCTCAACAGGACTCAGAAGTCCCGCTTATATTAATTTAGTATTAGGAATCCTAAATGGCTGGAATCATACTGAAGTTTTTTAGTACCACTCCTTGTACTTTGCTGAGAGGCTAACAGATGGTACTTGCGATCGGAAAGTTTTTTGTGGGGCCCTAAATCGTTGGGGGCCCTAGACCCTACTGATTTTCTAAAAAAAAATTAAATATTCGGTACATATGTTGCTTAATGTATTTTCAACTATAAAAACTCAAAAAATATATTTAAAAATTAATTGTTAAATTAATTTGTTACATAAAGGGTTAAGACAGCAGGGAGAGGAGCCTGTGAATGCGAGGCGTCCAAATGGAGAGGAGTCCGACTTGAGCCTCGATCGACGAATGCATCATCTCTACGATTTAAACGTAAGTCTGAAGGGAGTCGGAGAGTAAATGCTACGACGAACCAGAAAACTTTTGGACGAGAGAGAGAATATTAAATAGATATACTACAATGAGAAATCGGTTCTATGGGTAACCTAGACGCAAATAGCAGACGGGCAAGCGTCCACAAAACGCATGCACTGTAAAAAATTAATGTTGCTTTTACAGTATAATACAGCTAATTTAACAAAACTTTACAGAAAAACTGTAAAATTTCTAGTTTACAGTGATAAACTGTAAAATCGCTAATTTACAGTTAATTACTAAGCATTTTACATTTTTAAACTGGAACCTCTGCTGCCAGTATTACACTGTTGTTTTAAAAGTATTATACAGTTAATTTTATGGTAATAAACTGTAACATTGCTATTTTTACAGTAATAAACTGTACCATTCTAGTTTTACAGTGATAAACTGTAACATTGCTACTTTTACAGTAATAAACTGTACCATTCTAGTTTTACAGTGATAAACTGTAAAATAGCTTGTTTTACAGTTTATTACTGCGCTTTTACAGTTTTAAACTGTTGTTTTAAAAGTATTATACAGCTAATTTTATGGTAATAAACTGTAACATAGCTATTTTTACAGTAATAAACTGTACCATTGCTATTTTTACAGTAATAAACTGTAACATTGCTATTTTTACAGTAATAAACTGTACCATTGCTATTTTTACAATAATAAACTGTACCATTCTAGTTTTACAGTGATAAACTAAAATAGCTTGTTTTACAGTTTATTACTGCGCTTTTACAGTTTTAAACTGTTGTTTTAAATGTATTATACAGCTAATTTTATGGTAATAAACTGTAACATTCTAGTTTTACAGTGATAAACTGTAAAATAACTTGTTTTACAGTTTATTACGGTTTTAAACTAGTTTTAAACTGAAACCTCTGCTTTCAGTATTATACTGTAAAAACAACACCTATTTTTTACAGTGTGGTTCCGAATACAAAACATTTCGATTCCGAGGCGAAAGCTCTATCTAAAATTTTTGATGGACTGGAGCTTAATCTCAATCTATCTTAGAATCTTAAAATAAAATCAGCTTCAACTAATTTAGAATAATATCTCTTCTTTATATTCATGAAGACATAAGTGACTGTCACAAATAAACTCCACAACACTTGATGGCAAAAACACTTGGTCGGAAGAATGGTTTGCCCTCAGATGAAAAGCTTTCTTTTTCGGAACGACCCCCAAAGAAAAGAAAATAAACTTTGAAAAGCAACACCGGCGCAAAAGAAAAAAAAAATCATAAGCAAGGAGCAGATAACTCGAGTAAAATGTTTATGTTTGCAAATGATTTCCTAATAAATAGAAGGGAACCTTCTGTGTCTTCTAAAAACTTTCTTCTCCTCTTACTTTTTTACATTTTCTCTATTCCTTTCACTCTTCGTTTATTTACTCGATTCTTTCCGGAGCAAAAGAAAAAGAAAAAAAAGAAACTTTTTCTCCCTCTACCTCTTTTCTTCCTCAAACATTTCGCAGAGATTTTGAGTTCTGCCAGGAAAACGTTAAATCGAGAAGTAAAGTGGAGATGCACTTTAGGAAATAAAGAAACGTGCCGAGGAGGAGAGGAAGGGGTGCAGTAAATAAAGATTAATCTGTCAAGCAGACGAGACGGGATGTTGGAATGGTGCGCTCAGTGTCGTCTCCAATGACGTAGGAACTGACGTACCGGAAGTGATATCATGCAATATGTCTACGTAGAGCTATGCAAATAGGGGAAGACCGCCTATATTGGACCACTGCTTAAATTGGACCTCGGGCTTAAAATCTAGTACAGAGATCTATGCTACACTTTAACGGTAGAAATATGAAGTTTTAGGAATAAAATCAATGTGTATGAAGTTTCACCAGTCTTCGAACTGTTTAGCGTGAGTTACGGCATGATTTATGTTGAAAACGTGTAAAATCTTATTTTGCGGACTTGTACTTAGTAAGATAGTACTAAAACTTGTAAGCTGAGGTAAACTGCTGTTATAGCATGATAATCTATGTTTAATAAGGATTACACCTATATATTTACATGCGCGATTGTGATAATTTTTGACAGAGAAATAAACTGAAGAATAAAAAATGGCATGTTTTCCTTTATTGGACCGAAACAATTTTCCTATATTGGACCGGTAGTCCAATTTAAGAATATGATTTTAAGTAAGACTTTTTATTAATTGTAACATAAAATAAGTGACTCATCTGATTTAATAGCGTAGTTAACATTATTTTAAGCATACTTTAACACTTATTCACGATATTCATTTTTTTATAAAGCACATTTTCTAGAAGCTGCAAATTCTCAAAATATATGTTTCTTTTCTCTTTTTCAATTAAGCTGCAGTTTCAAGTTGTTTAACATAATTATTAATTTAAATAAAATTTATGCTGGTTTACCGAGAAAAAAATGAAATTCTTCGATTTGTTCGAAAAGATTTTAAAAAGAAACACCAGTTTGAAGCAGTAATGAGTGGTGAACGTGTTAGAAACACACTGGCTATTTGCTGCATTAAGTGCAACAGAATTGCTAGCTCCCCCCTCCCTCCCCATACTTCTTTTCAAAAGATTACGTTCCATGTATAAGCTTATCGTATAAGCACCCCCGGGTGAGCAATATGCTTGTCAAAAAAAAAGGTTGGATCACAAACGAGAACTCACACAATTGATACAACATTTCATCAAAACCGTTAAGCCAAGCAATGTAAAAAGAATGTTCCTCCAATTATAGATACGCACAGCACTTATATAAGAATATAGATGCAATAAACGTGGCTAACGAGTGCGATATAATAATGCTTTCTCTTTAAGCATACCATGCACGTAGATAAAGTGTTTATTCAGTCTCTATCTACATATTTTAATCGAGCATGTGATGCATGGATGCGAGAACATCTAATGAAATCCATTACCCAATATCGCGTAGAAGAACTGTTTTGTAACTCTTATGGGCAAACCGCAATCAAGAAAATGGCAAATGCTGTGAGTTGATTCTAAAAAACAAGAGTCTGGTCTGCTAATTGATATGTGTTTAATGGCATTGACTTGGCTGGAGCAGAGTTAGAGGTAAGTAGTCCAGATAAAATTACTCAAGGTGAAAATACTATATGCTCGGCGTAAGTTGTACTGTTGTACACCATGTACAAGAACCAGCTATGACTTAAATTGCTACAAGCTCTGCAGAATCAGCTGATAGTTCTCATCAAAGCATGATTGTCAACTCCAACTATAATTTTGTAAAGCCCCGGCTCACATATCACCTTACCTAAAAATAGAAAGAACAAAAAGGAAGGCTATCTCAGCAATCATTCTAACGCGGTATGAAAGAAGCATATAACACAAATTAAGTCGTACAAGAAGAAGCATGTAACTGCATAAAACAATTGCTATTACAATATTCGCGATATAAAGTGCAAAACATGATTAAGTGCATGAAATGCCATCCTTGAGTTTATCCACACTGCCTAAGCGTGACCGAAGCAAAAGAAACTCTATTGAAAATTCTCCAAAAAAGATTTATAGTTCAAATATAAATTATTCTATGATTTCCTGGTACGGTCCAATTTAGGAAGCGCATGGTTCAATTTAGGCGCACATATTCCTAAAATGGACTTTTGCAACTTTTTATAACATATTTTTTAAAAAAATAATTTTCATATTTTCAGAAAATATAAGGTCCTAGGGTGGTTCCTGATTAAATTTAGCTTACGATGGCCTATTTTGCATGTTTGTTTTGCTTCACATTGAGCGACACAGGCCTCCTGTTCTTAGGGGGTCCAATATAGGCGGTCTTCCCCTAAGGCTGACTAAATTTACCATTTTGTAATCCAGAGCTACGGAGTTGGAGTTGTGGAGTCTGACTGGTTTTGTTGTTTAAATAGTCGGAATTTTGAGTCACGAGCTTCAAAACTCAAGGATTCGGCCATTTTCTCTCCAAGTCTACAACTCTACAAGGGTCGCGGAGTAGGAGTGATTTTAGAGTTAAGGGGTCCAAGAAAGCATGAGTGCCACCCTAAAAAATGATCAGGACTAAAAATCAAGTGGCGGCATTTCGTTACACAAACATGTTAGCACATAATATGTCCGATGTTTTATACAGAAATATATTGCTTATTTTTTATGTTGTAATTAACTTATGGTAAAAAACAAATTGATAAATTAAGTAAATCTAAACTTTTAGATTAGTTCTTGAGAAAAAATTTTTAGGACGAAAACTCCATATACTTATATATGTTTGTATTTTCAGTAAAACTAAAAAAAGTTACTTTATTTGTTACTGAAGAAAAAGACATTACACTTTAAAGTTCATATATATATGTTTGTGTTTTCAATAAAACTAAAAAAAGTTACTTTATTTGTTATTGAAGAAAAAGACATTACACTTTAAAGTTCATATGAAAAGATTCTAGGTAATAAAAATTATTTCAGGTACAAGATTCTAGGCTACAAGATACACTGGAACAAACAGCTTTAATATAACTTCCTGGATTAATATAACAATGATTAAAACAACTTATTTCATTAATATAGTCTTCAAGCTGCAACACGAAAAATATTAAACAGTTGCTTCTTCTTCTTCTTTTTTTTTTCAAATATGCATGAGATATTTTTGAAGCTAAATATTTATTTTTTTCACAAAACAAAGTCCCAAATGATACAAAATTTTACAAAAGACAGAATTCCGCTCCCCAGACGGAAGTGTGGCAGCCATGCAAGCCAGAAACTTTAAAACTCTAACAATCGGAATCAAAGTCGGTCAGTTTTTCTCCGACTCCGCAGCCCTGTGGATAACAACCCTGTAGTAATTTTGCAACAAGTAAAATTTTACATCATTTCCAGTTCAACTGGAGTTGAAGATTTCTTTTAACCCTTCAATAGCAATAAGCTTTGAGGTAGAGGGTGGGCATTTTTTATGCATAAACTAATAAATGGTAAAGTAAAATAACATGCGCGTTAATTGTAGCGAAATTTGGTTTTGCAGATTTCGTTGTTGTTACAACACTACAAAAAATAAATAACGGCAGCAAAGGTTTCAATTTAAAACTGTAAAGTGCACAGTAATAAACTGCAAAATTAGCAATTTTACAATTTATTAGTGTAAAGCAGCAAATTTTACAATTTCTTACCACAAAATTAGTTGAATTATAATGTAAAAACAACAGTATAATACTGGCAGCGGAGGTTCCAGTTTAAAACTGTAAAATACACAGCAACAAACTGTAAAATTAGCAATTTTATAGTTTATGACTGTAAAATTCGCAATTTACCGTTTATTACTGTAAAATTAGCAATTTTTACAGTTTATTACTATAAAATTAGCTGTATTACACCGTAAAAACAACATATTCTATAACTCATAGAAAAAATTGAACTTAGGCAATACATATGCCCCATTGTCCTTTAAAAGGTAATCTTACAAAATGCAAACAGAAATATTCATTTGAAAATGCCTAACATAAAGAAGTACAAAAATATCGAAAAATAATATAAAGCTGTTAAGATGAACTTGAATAAAATATAGCTAAACTGTTGAATACATTTTCTAGACATCCAAATTATAACTCAAAAGCATGAAAAAGATGACCTATTTTAAGGAAAGACAATCCTTGTGAAGTGTAGCATGTTATGGGACATTTTTGAGAAATGAAACATTTTATGTTGATGAGCAGGTTACCTGACGTTTGAATAAACAAAATTTATTATTTGACAGCTATTCTATTTAAATAATCCCCTATTACGTAACTGGAATACCGAAGAACTTATTCAGAAAACCACAGGGAAGTAGTGATAACATTCAAAGAAATATACACTGCAAAAAATAAACCGTTGTTTTTACAGTATAATACTAACAGCAGAGGTTCCAGTTAAAAATTGTAAAATGCGCAGTAATAAACTGTAAGATTAGCAATTTTACAGCTTGTGTGTGATTGTGTGAAGCAGCAATTTTACAGTTTGTTACCACAATTTTACAGTTTATTACCACAAAATTGGCAGTATTGTGCTATAAAAACAACAATGTAATACTGGCAGCAGAGGTTCCAGTTTAAAACTGTAAAATGCACAGTAATGAACTGCAAAATTAGAAATTTTACAGTTTATTACTGTAAAGCAGCAAGTTCAGTTTATTAGTGTAAAATTAGCAATTTTACAGCTTATTACTGTAAAGTTAGCAACTAGATTGTGACTATATAATTAGCTGTATTATACTGTAAAAGCATCCATTTTTTACAATGTAGCAGACGTCAATAAAACTTGTCCTTAGAGTTCTATAAGTATTTCTTACAAAAAGAAATATTTGTTACGGTAAACAAAAGCGTTAAAATGTAAAGTCTTTGTATTTCATTCTCTTCTAAGCCTTAACACATTACAACACTCGAGGAATATGGTAAGATCATTGTATGAATTACGAAGGGAAAGATCTTTCCTGAGAAAAATACTGGCACAGCCATAAAAGTACCCAATGCTGCTTGTAAAATGTAGATGGATGCCATACAAATTATCTGCATTACATGCATACGTACATATCGGCCATCGATCCGTGGACCTATTAACTTCAACAGCTGTGAATGATATCATTACCGCTCTTTTCCGATACAAGAATAACGGCGGCTGGAGAAAACGTCGTTAGCCGTTAATTAACGGCATCCGTCTGAGGAAGAGATGCGTAAAATTCAGAAAATGAAGGGCCCGCTCTCCCGTGCCAGTTGATACTCCTCGAACTGCGTTATGCATTTTCCAATGCCCAGCGGAGCGCGCTGATTGGCTGACGCTCTGCCACTGATGTTTTGCAATTGGTAACTGAGGAGGTGGATGATAAAGTGGCTATCGATTGGGAAATTAGAACTTTTTGGTAGACTTCAGTATCTACTGGAAGCGAAAAGGGGTTCCATTGGATTTGAGGCTTAGTTTTTTTTTTCAGTGCTTCAAACACACAGCTCAAAAGACTTCACAGCTTCAAAAAGACATTATGGATCTTTGTGGGCATCTTACTGCTAGTGATGGTCATTATTGCCAACCTGAGATGACTTAGATGTAATTAGAGTTAGCGAAATCTGTTTATAATGAGAACTTCCAGGTCATTGAACATACTGTCTGATGTTCTTAGGTAAAACCTTCCGCGTATTTACGCATGCGACAGGTCCAGTGACGGACTGGCTATGTGGGAATTTGGGAAAATGCCAGAAGGGCCGGTCATTTCATGAGCCAAAAAGGGCCGGCCCATAGAAACCAGACTTTTTTTTATCAAAACAAAAAAGAGGAATTTCCGTAAAACTACCAAATACAAGGCCGCCGAGACGGCAGGAGCAAAATTTCTAGAGTTCGACTGCAGAAAGAGAGCGGGCCAGCTATTTCTAATGTTTGAAGAAAGGGCCGCCAAAGCAAAAAAAAAAAACGAGCTGATGAACTTTAACGCGAGTATATCAACAATCTACTGTAGATGTACTTCTGAATGACCAACAGTTTAGGTCAATTGTCTGTCAGATGCTTATCATTAGAAGGGTTCGTAGCCATCATGTGCGTGATTCTCTTGTGTGCCTAGTTAGCAAAAAGGATACGAAGTCTTGTGCCATCTCTTGCCACCTGTGTTAGCCCCGGGTGTAATGAATGTAATACAAGACGTTCGTCAGGGAAGACAGTCCTTCATCGTTCAGACGCCCTTCTTGGGGTAAACACTTGACGACATATTTACATTTTAAATTTTTTTAATAAAAATATTAATAAAATCCCTTCAAAATGTGGACAAAAACGTAGGCCTCTGGAATATGCTTTAAATAGATAAGAAGTTAAAATACAGTCAGCAGGGTATATTGAATACTAAGATTAAATTTTTGGAGCTATCAATTTGAAAAATTGCCGATCCTCTAAACGTACCAAAAGATAACATACAATACAATTGCGGTTTTTTTAAATTATTTTTTTAATTTCAAAATATTTTTCGGTGTTATCCCCACATCTCTTTGCCCCTATATCGTCAAGGGTCTTCCAAAACTGCTTGTTTAGAGCTAAAATTTCAAAAACGAATTTTCGAGAGAGTGTCTCCGATCTCATTCTCCCTATCATAATCGGAGATGATTAGATTTTCGTTTTTAAGATTTCAATTTCGAAAAGGTCTCTCCCTGGAACCTCGTTTAGATCACCAAAGATTGTCTAAATTGCATTTTTAAGAAGATTAATTCGAAAATTTTCCTCGAATCCTCGTCCCCTGAATTTTACCAAAGATCGTCTAAAACTGCATTTTTCGAACTACAATTAAAAAAAATTCCCGGGGAGGACCGCCTGGACCCCCTTTTCAATACTATTAATTGATGCGTAACAGATGCCCTTTACAAATTTCGATGTGGAAAACGGAAGGTTGAGTACCCCCATCGAATTTCATTTCCCCCCAACATTTTCGAAGATTAGTTTTAAAATACATTTTTAAAACTACAAAATTCGATCTGAGTAATAAATACACTCGCGATTAAACTTATATTAAATTGCATTCTGTTACTGCCCTCAGTGTGGTCTCAGAAAATAAATTTCAAAATTGTTTGGGTATAATAATTTGGAGAAGTTCATGATTTTAGTTCACCGGCAGACACTCCCCCCCCACACACCGGGGCTGCATCTGAAAAAATATGCCAGGGCTGAATTTTCATCCCAGTCCGTCCCTGGACAGGTCTTCTCTGATCTCACCAAAATAGGTGTGATAGGTAAGATAACAATAAGGGGAAGAATAATAAGAAGCATTTTGAACCGTATCAAACAACGTAGAACGATGCTAATTTCAAATACATAGTTTAGTTAAACGTGTCCAAAGGGAAGCAAAATTGTAAGTTTTAAATTTAAAACGTCGAAAAGTTCCCATTCATAACCCATCACCCCTTTTTAAAGTGAAATGGTTCGCAAGTGCTATAGGTGCTGCTTTCAAGGATGAACAGTAGTAGCATGATTTTCTGAGAAAGAAAGATTGCATTCACACGTCATTGCTGTACTTTAACTGCTCATTAACTAGTAATGTCAATATTTTATGATGACAGATTGATGGCACCATTTACCAACAAAAATCAATTATCAACAATACCATCCGAAGTTGATGACTCAAGCTGTTACCATCAGCTTAATCTTGCAATGGTATGGTTGAGGCAAAATAAAAATCTCTCCTTCATTTATCAAGTATCATTTCTTAAAATATTTATCGGGAAGAACAATTAGAAGCCGACAGACGATAATTATAATTAACATTTAAAATACCAATACTAATTCATAATAATAAAGTCATGCGTCATAACTTCTTAAATATAAAGTGTTTGCTTACCTCTATGTCTGTTGGTCTGTTTATCAAACATCAACATAGCATCTTCTATCTAAAAAGAAATAAAAAGAAAATTAATTATCTGTTTGATAATTATACGATAGTCAAAAATGAAAATTAAATTGAAATAACAGAAAGGATCGAAAAGTCGTCAATAGAAACCAATGCACCCTTAAAGAATGTTTTCAACTGAACAGAAGGAAAACTTGTCATGTCAAAGATTTACATATTAGTACTAATTATAAATATTTTCGAGTAAAAGCGACGATTATATAGTTGTCAATAGCTACTTAAGTATATAGATTTTGAAAACATTTTTACAGCTCAAATACGAGAAGAGAAATTTTTTTTAAAACATATTTTGTTGCTTTACAAAGCATAATCATTTGATGGGAATAAAGGACGGAAAGACCAAACAGTATTGCATCTGATATTTCATCCTTGAACGAATAACAAAATTAGAGCCCAAGTAATACTTTTGAGATACATAATACATTTTGATAACAAAACTTCAAATAATTCAAATACTTTGCATGATATATAAATCGTATGACATGAGTTTAACAAATAATATAAGAAGTTATTTTCACAGTAAATCCCAGATCAGCTACATAATCTACTGCTCCCTCCCAATATTTGATCAAAACACTGCAAAAAAGAACTTTCTCTTAAATATGCCTTGTTTCTGATTTGAAGGGAATGACATATTCACCTACAATTGTTTTTTTGGTAACTATATGCTCTGGAGGTACGTCACACATTTCAATACATTCTGTTTTGAGGATAATAATGGAATATCACTGAACGTACACTGTAAAAAATGAATGTTGTTTTTACAGTATAATACATCTAATTTTATGGTAATAAACAGTGAAAATTGCTAATTTTACAGTAATAAACTGTAAAATTACTACTTTTACAGTACTGAACTGTAAAATAAACTGTAAAATTTCTTTTTTTACAGTTTTTTACCGTGCATTCTACAGTTTTAAATTGGAACCTCGGCTGCCAGTTATTATACTGCAAAAACAACAGTTCATTTTTCGCAGTGTAGATTTTAGTATTCATATTTCAAATCAAAGCTTGATAACATTTCATATAAAAAGAGAAAATCATTATATGTCTACAAACTTTTCGAAATTTCCCTCATTTGAAAGGAAATTCAAATTAAGCCAACGACCCTCTTACAATACCTTCAATTAATTCGTCGTTAAAACATTAGATTCAAAGTCTTCGCATTAACTGTCGAAAGCAGAACACATCTCAAGAGTTTCTGAATATCGATTCGAACCTTTTTTTTTTTATTATTCTTTTATCAGTCCTTCGCAACCATCAATGCAACGCGCGAACATCTCTACAGCGAGGGATTTAATGAAGGCGTCGTGCTAATTGCGATCGGGGGAAGCGACATTTTTGACGGGGCCGAGCATCCGATAAACATCGTAATTAAGCACATATTTCGTTAAATAAGAGTTTATAACATCGCCGAGAGATTTTGTTTTTATTTCCCAATCATTTTGAACAGATGTTAATAACTCTGCGAATGATTTGTGATTAACGAAAAGCAAACTTCTCTCGCGAGCGATGTTTTATTGTTGATGATATTCCGTAAAATCCCTAGGCGCAAGCTCGATGGCTACCAAGGATTCGGAATCGCACGAAATCCAAAAGTGGCAATTATTTCTAAAAATCGATGGAAATATCAGAAGAGTTTCCGCGCTTGGCGATCAACTTCTGATTTTGTTTCGAAATCGAAATGAACGCTCCAGAGTTATCTGTTGCCGCATCTATGAGGAACACTAGCAAACCAATTCCGCTGGTCCTATTTTAATAGATGTATCAAAATGTCCGCCATAATTCCAATGAAATGGTCAAGGAAGAAGCTAATACATAATTCTACACCCAAACATGAGCTAAAATAATAGAAAGGAAAGGGAAAGTCATTGGTAATTGTTGAATAGAGAGTCATACAACGACTTTTGCTCAACAACACTGTCAATCGGAGAGGCGAGGTCAAATGACTACTAAAAATAGAACATTGTTGATCACCCAGATAAGTGTAAATTAACTTCCTATAACCGAGTCACAAAAATAAATCGAAGATGCCATATTGGAGTGGTATTTTTCTCACAAGAACCTCAACACAACTTTTGATCAGCAAAGGTTTGTGAGCTTTGAACGGAGCTTTCATACAATGCCTTCATACACGGAGATTTCATACAATGCCTTCAAGAAAATAAAAAATAATTGAATAAAGCTGTTTAAGAAAAAAAACATTAAACTTTGAGCTGAAACGTTAAAAATTAAGGTATGAGCAGGAAATAGTAATAAAATAACTAAATGAATGCATTTATTTTAGAGTTTCTATGGAAAAGAAGTGAGTTCATGGATTAAAAGTCATCTAAAAGGTTTGATTTTTTTACGGAAATAAAAGGTTTCATTTTTTGTACAAAAGTTAATATTAATCTTTAGAAGTCGATTAAAAAATGCATCGGACGATATCCTGTTTGTCTGGGTGTAAAATATAGTCAGTGTATTTAATTATTTTCATGATAAAAAGTAAGTTTTATTAATTGAATAGGTCTCTTTACAGTATTTGTAAATTTATTCATGTTTGTAACTACCTCTTAGTTCCATTGTGCAATCTAATATTCCCCATTTATCCAAAGACACATTCGTTTGAGGAAGATACTTTTGACACCGGTAGCCTACACATAATATTACTTATATTCCCCATTTATTACAAGCAGATGCTTTCCCATGACACCAAGCATTAACCGAACGGCACCATCTACTCTTCCATGGAAATAAGGTTGACAACAAAAAGCAAACCACCCACACGCCAAAGTTATTCTCCGACCGAAAACAAGCCCCAAGTTCTATCTCATGCCCAGAAAACCTCCCCGTTATCACACGGCATCTCCGTCCAAGTATTTATCATCAAACACACGCCTAACGGCGGCTTGGAAGTCACTATCGCGTTTCTTTTGCCTGTTATCTGTCGCGCAGAGCCATCACACACCTATCGGACACGATCGAGGAAAGTTTCTGCTTTTTACTCTTTCCGCTGGCAACGATCCGGTGTTATCGGAAAAGACGCTTCTTTTTTTTCATGCTGCAGTTGGCAACGGGGGGCCAAACAACGCTTTTATTCATTCCGTGTTTTATTCCGAATGTACTCCTAGGGATGAGAATTGTTGGTAAATCCAGGATTTCTAACTCTTTCCCATGATTTCTTGAAGTAGTGGGGAATGTATATTCAGTGCGAAAAAAGTATGGAGCATAAACAAGTCATTGCATAACATTTACTTATTTTATACTATGTACTTTGTGCATTGGTAGCAAATTTTACCACAAAAAATAGAGACTGCTGTGTCGTACCGTACTCATCAAACTGGAATAGTGAACCAAGCTGGCGGCAGATGTCATCACATTGAAGCTGGGAGTGCCAACAAACTAGAAGTTTAATTTAAGTTAGCACACCAGCGAATATCTACAGTAATAGTGCAGACCTCATCTCGTTTATTGTAAGTAAGGTTCGGCCTACAAGCAGTAAGTTACTGCCGCTAAGTATTGCTAAGGCTGACTTAGCTTAACTCTCTATGTCCTGAATAAACCAAGCAATGAATATATATTAGTTGAAAACACATTAAATAATATATATACTCAGAGTATAAAAATTTTGACAATCACTAGGGTCTTTTGCCCCTTATGCCTTAGGACCCCTAAGAAAACTGTTTCTAATTGCAGGTATACCAACTGCCAATATCTCAGCAAAGTACAAGGAATGATTCTTTCAAGTATCAGCATAATTCCAGCTATTTAGAATTCATAATACTAAATTAATGTAAGCTGTTCTTCTGAATGCCGTCATGGCATAAAGGGTTAAAAGGACTGTAACTTACTGATTACTGCAGAGTAATACTCGTACAACGAAATTCTGTAAAATAGCAGAAATAAAAGAACAGACTCGACTCCCTAAATTTGAAATAAATAAAGTACACATGAGGTTCTGTAAAATGACCGAATATTGACACTCAAAGTTTTATACCGTTGAAAAGACTTGATTCGCTGCGTTTGGTACGTAATTTAACATTTTTCCTTAGATTTTCTTCCTGTATTTTTGTTAAATGTATTTATAGTGCAAATTTTTGTTTTTTAGCACTAAAAAGTAGTTTTATTTGCTTTCGTTTTAATGTTTTTGCTGTTTACAATTGTTTGATACGAATACATCGCGGACATTCACTGCATGTAATTGTGCACGTAATATAGACCGTAATAGAAAACATGGACCTTAAGCATCAAAGATGGACTGATGGACAACAAACATTATTTAGATGAATACCTCATGGCATTTAGAAGATATTTGGGGGGGGGGGGAATTGGAAGAGAATCGACGACAACATCTGAATTCGAAGTTAACATTAAAAAAAAAAAAAAAAAAAAAAAAAAAACCATTGGGAGACACTTTAAATTGGAAGGAATTCATTAGCACGAACACGTTCATCGAACGGATGACGGAGACTTTTAGTGGGCAATAAAAAGTTTCAATGAGTGAATGCAACGAATATTTTTATCTATATTTGTTAATTTTTAGTCAGAGATTGCAAGAAGCAATGTTGACAATAAATTTCAAATCTGTTAAAGAATATTGAATATTTTGGAGTAGTGTTCAATTCACGGGGGGGGGGGGGGGGATAGTCTAGAAAGAAGCTGCCACGATGAGTTTAAGTATGGTTTAAATTTTTCATGCGATTTTGCCCAGAAAGACATCAAAGAAAGATTTAATAAAATCCTATCAGAAATAAGCATTCGCAGAATTGAGTCCAGCAAACACCGAATCCCAACATTTCCTCAGGGGACAGTACTGTCAGAAACTCTTTTGCCAAAAGATAAAAGCTTCCTGTGCCATTAAGGCCACGCCCACAAGCACCAGCCAATCCGAATTGGGCGTCGCTTCTTTCTGTAAACGCAGAAAAACCAAATAATAGATTTCTCTCCGATAAAAGAAGGAAAAAAAGGAATCGGAGTCCAGGATTTGTGATCTAGCAATTAAGGACCTTTAATTCCCTGTCATTTTTGGAGCGACCAAACTGAAGTGAAAAGAGCTAAAAAGGAGTGGGAGAGCAAGGGCTAAAAAATAAATGAAGCACACGCAGTAAATGTCCAATTTCGTAATTAAAGATTTTTCTGTTTGCGGCTTTGCTGTAATTAGAGCAAATAATAAGAGCTGAACTCGCAAGGGGATCTATTATATTTTGGGTCAGAATGTACTGAACGGAACAAAAAGAAATAATGGGAGGAACATAATTCGAAGCTTCCTTTTTTTTTTCTTTCTCCTCCATTCATTTTTTTATTTATTTTTTAATTCAATTCCTGGTAAATTAAAGAAAGCAGACTTTCTCTTGATTAAAAAGTGGACAAGTTTTGTCAAAGCGCTTTTATTGTAAAAGCGATTTCAGCGGTTTTAAAATACACATATTTACTACAGAAGAAGCTATTATTTTATTTCTAACTTTGTTAACATTGTTGTACAATAATATATAATTTATTTAACTTAAAAATTTAGTCCTATTACAGTCGAGCCCCGTTAGCTCAAAGTCTTAAGAGACAGACAAAAAACTTAAGAGTTATAGAAAGTTATCATAACCTTCTAAAGAGTTTGGGACCAAATGAAAACTTTTCGAAACTCGACGGTACTTCTAAGGTTAGTCCCTGTTTAATAGGGTAGGGAATAAATGAAATTGTGAGTTTGACACAAGGCGGAGGGGGTCGTTTTTGCAGAAAAAAACATGACATCAACTATAGATACCACTTTTGACATCATTAAAAACAAAATAAATAAATGAAATCCAGTAAAATTTTAATATTGTCTCCAAATTTAGTGAATTGTCTAAAAAAGCGTGACATCACAATTTTTTTATAACAACATTCTTATGAAAAACAGCATGTGACAATGGAAGAAAAAAGGCAAAGACAAAATGTGACACTTTGTGACATAGAGAAGGGGTGAACTCTGTTTTAAAAAATGTGGCATCATTTGTGAACCGCCGTTAAAACGAAAAATCAACGAAGCACTGTTAAATTCAGCTCATAATTTTGTTTCTACCTCAAATGCACTTGTTTACACAATGATATAAACTCTGGATTGCTATTGTAAAGCTCTCTGTTAAAAATACAGACTATTGAAAATTTGTTTGTAAATTTAAAGCATGTTTTTAAAAGTTAATCACTAAGCAGTGAATTAAAGTACATCCTCACTCATCAGGACAAACTAGAACGAAAAGCGATCTAGTTAAACAAATATCCGTACAATGCGGGTAATAAGCAGGGCTGCGGAGTCGGAGGAAAAATGGTCGACTCCGACTCCGACTCCCGACTCCTGCTCTTTTTTTAATTATTTTTTTTACCCAAATATGAAGAGGGAAAAACCCTAAACAAAGGTTGAAATATTAAGTCCATTTTTAAAAGTTTCATTTTTATTCATGGTCGTAGCCAGGACTCACTTTAGGGGGGCGGATAGCAAGCTGGGGTATCCCAGTCGGAGGTCATGAGAGGTCATTGTGACCTCTCAAAAAGTTCAATTTTCTCAAGAATTCTCGCAGGTAATTTCACCACATTCACCTCAATTCTCGGAGGTCACTGTGACCTCCCAAAAAGTCAATTTTCTCCAGAGCACACGCAGTAAATGTCCAATTTCGTAATTAAAGATTTTTCTGTTTGCGGCTTTGCTGTAATTAGAGCAAATAATAAGAGCTGAACTCGCAAGGGGATCTATTATATTTTGGGTCAGAATGTACTGAACGGAACAAAAAGAAATAATGGGAGGAACATAATTCGAAGCTTCCTTTTTTTTTTCTTTCTCCTCCATTCATTTTTTTATTTATTTTTTAATTCAATTCCTGGTAAATTAAAGAAAGCAGACTTTCTCTTGATTAAAAAGTGGACAAGTTTTGTCAAAGCGCTTTTATTGTAAAAGCGATTTCAGCGGTTTTAAAATACACATATTTACTACAGAAGAAGCTATTATTTTATTTCTAACTTTGTTAACATTGTTGTACAATAATATATAATTTATTTAACTTAAAAATTTAGTCCTATTACAGTCGAGCCCCGTTAGCTCAAAGTCTTAAGAGACAGACAAAAAACTTAAGAGTTATAGAAAGTTATCATAACCTTCTAAAGAGTTTGGGACCAAATGAAAACTTTTCGAAACTCGACGGTACTTCTAAGGTTAGTCCCTGTTTGATAGGGTAGGGAATAAATGAAATTGTGAGTTTGACACAAGGCGGAGGGGGTCGTTTTTGCAGAAAAAAACATGACATCAACTATAGATACCACCTTTGACATCATTAAAAACAAAATACATAAATGAAATCCAGTAAAATTTTAATATTGTCTCCAAATTTAGTGAATTGTCTAAAAAAGCGTGACATCACAATTTTTTTATAACAACATTCTTATGAAAAACAGCATGTGACAATGGAAGAAAAAAGGCAAAGACAAAATGTGACACTTTGTGACATAGAGAAGGGGTGAACTCTGTTTTAAAAAATGTGGCATCATTTGTGGACCGCCGTTAAAACGAAAAATCAACGAAGCACTGTTAAATTCAGCTCATAATTTTGTTTCTACCTCAAATGCACTTGTTTACACAATGATATAAACTCTGGATTGCTATTGTAAAGCTCTCTGTTAAAAATACAGACTATTGAAAATTTGTTTGTAAATTTAAAGCATGTTTTTAAAAGTTAATCACTAAGCAGTGAATTAAAGTACATCCTCACTCATCAGGACAAACTAGAACGAAAAGCGATCTAGTTAAACAAATATCCGTACAATGCGGGTAATAAGCAGACCAAATTATTTAAAACGCAAGACTTATCTTTTATCACTGCAAAAGTAATGCTATGTAACAAAATTACATAGGATCGTTACGTACAAACACGCAACGGTGTCTGACTGATGCTCCATGTACGCCATGTTATTTGTTAGACTATTAATTACTGTAATTTATTTCACGATCTATGCCGGAATCGTATATTTAATCAAAATAAAAAGCAAATGTTTGGCGTACTTATAATTACGGTCTTGACATCACATTTAACCTTATCATTTAAAGGTTTAAAATATTCTACAGAAGAAAAAACTACTTTACATCATACAGTGAAGCCACAGTATTATATGGGGATTTAAAAAAACTTTAAGAGCAAAAAAATAATGTTTTTATGTTATGTTATTTTGAAACACACTGTTAAATTTTCAAAAATATCACGTTCAATCGCGATTCATTTATGTAAAAATTCCGGTCGTTATCGGTATTCGACCAAAAACTTCGCAGCCAGGTGGCGCGGGCATAACTCCCACTAGAACGAGAAACCAACAGCTATTTTTAAGAAATCAACTGAAAAGTCGGTGCATATAGTAGCTCTGGGTGGAATAAAATAAGAAGATCCCGAGCAAACTGTACTTTCAGTTATTTTAAAATTCAATACTTAGCAAGATTTTGATCGGCGAAAGAATAGTTTAAATTATGAAGGGTAAAAGGTTTTCAACGCAGGCATTAGATTTTTATTACAAAATAGATAAAGTTTCCTTCAGAACCAATCAAATCAAAATGTGATCAATCAAAATCCGGAAACCATCATATCATAATAATAATAAATATCGTGGTTAGAATAATAGTGTTGTAAGTAAGTCATTCTAACAAAGTTTCGAGTCAATGAAAGTTTTGTAATATGACATCTGTAAAGGAATCAAGACTGCGTAAATTTTCAACAGCAAGAATTGCATTTAAATATAGCTATTTTTTTAATCATAAATCAACTTTAGTTAAAAGTAACTTGTAACTTTTGAAAAAAAAAAAACCTTCAAATAGTTTTATTGCTGCTATTCTACATTTGCGATGGTTTTGCTGAATGTAAATCTAGTAAACTAAAAAAAAGATAGCAGAAAATTCTGGCTGCTGGTCCAACCACGACACAATAAACTGATTAACAACACTATCATTAGCACATAACAGTTCAGTTTTATAGAACATTTTAATAAGTCCCTTGTGACCAATATATTTTAGTTTTTTTTTCTTGAACAATGGGATGTGCAAATACGGTAATTAAAGAAAAACCCTTAACCAAGCTCAACTCAAATTGTAAAATATAAATTTCACAAAATGCACTAACAAGATGTGTGCAACATCGGATAAAACTCTTTCTGCTAAAATTGTCTCACTAACGACTTCCTAAATGTTGACTTTTTTGCTTTCCAACTTTAATTTTCTGTTTGCGAAAACGAGTAGCACAGAATCCTATCATAGTGTCTAGTCTTATGCAATACTAACAAGGTGTTGGTTACATCACTTCATTTCACCAGTAATTAAGATTATTGTAGTTAGTTATCTCGGAAGTACATGAAAATCAAATAGTCACGATTTTCAATGCAAGTTTGCCTTAGTGATTACAATTATGCGTCATAATATCCGGCTTTAGTTATCCATAAAAAGTAAATTGTGTGTGCATTATGGCTGTGAAAATAAATACGTGACAAAGAAATATTTGACTGTGAGAATTTTAAATCATTAAACACAGAAGTAAAAGCAAAACAAAACAGCGTGTACAAAAGATTCAAAAATAGTGAGATAAACTATGAGTTGATTTTCTTGTCTAATACCAACAAAGGAAACACTTTTAAATTCAAAATATGCATGGAAATCCAAAACACACCTCACTCCGTATCTTCTCCTAGCTGTAGTTTAAAATGAATTAAAAGTGCACAAAATGCAAAAACTGGTTTAATAATTTGTGGTAATTTACATTATTCTTTCTTAAAATAAAAATAACAATGTGAAATATCGTAACGTCATATATTTTTTTTTTTCATTCTGATAAATATAAAATGTAGGATCGTAGCAATTTTCAATGCACTACGGATGCATTTTGAACCACATGCATTTTGAAATCGTTATGCATTATTAACATTAATAACTTGCGCAACAAAGTGTAGGAAACACAACGTTGAGGAGAATTACGTAACTAATTTCGGATAATTTTGTAAAGGATGTTTTGCAAATCCCCATTTTTTACTATTTAAACTCTTTATTGTTCCACCTCTTGGCTTTTCTCGGATGACTTTACATCCAGGGCTCCCCAATATAACAGGGCACCGCAAAGTGAGCTTTCGCTGTTGACAAGTTTTTTAGGTAACATTCTATTTTTAAGAATTTTAAAAAACTTAACTCAATAAATATTAAGCATAGATTCTTGAATTTCGTGAAATGACGCCCAGATATTTTAGATTGCATATTTAACTATGTACAACTTAAAATGTAGAAAAATATCGTCGCTTTTTCATTATACGTTCACCATAATTACTAGCGCGATTTTGGCGGTTTTGAATATTCATCCCATGATCTTTATTTATCATCATATTCAATTCTAGAGGGGGAGGAGACACAGAAAATATTCGCTCCTGGTGTCGTCGTCGTCATCTCTTAGAACAGCCCTGCTCGCGCTAAAAATGTCATTAAAAAAAGGGGTGCCTTGAAGCCCCGAAACACGTGTCTGCAATTAGTCGCCAACTTGAGTATTTTCGACGTCGTTCTAATTCCCCACTGTTATGTAACGAAAATTACCTGAAATAGCAAAACGTAAAAATTTATGTTTCGTTTCAACTATGAACACGAAACTGCTCTTTTAATGTTCATTTCATCTTAATTCAAATAGGAAAATCATGGAGCATAATAGAATTATCAGAAATTTTTTTGACTAAATTTGAAATGAAAACGGCCAAAATACAACGATGGTTCTTGACTTATTATTTAGAACGAATTTCTTGGAGCATAAACCATTTTTATTCAGAAACTACATGCTTAATTCATATTTGTTGAAGGTCATCATAACTCATAAAAAATAGAACAAAATAAAGTTAAGAGGGTGGGGAGGGGGAGCGGCGGAGGAAGGAAGGTATCCATCGTTGTTCTCTCAGTTAAAAAGTAAACTTTTTTTATTTGGGCAGAAGTCTGTCAGTGCTGCCATCTACTGGGATCAACCTGAAAGTTGCAGGAAGCACTGATTATAAAATCAATATGCAAAATAAAGGTTCTACAATTCTAAGTTTGGCAAAAAACCTGAGGGAGAGAAAGAGCCCGCTAACATCGTGTTTCTATTACCTTAAATTTTCTGGCAATATTCGTCGGTTGAACAGAGCTAATGTATGCGAGATTCGAAAAAACAATATTCGCTTCGAATTCCCGCTTAAAACGGACCGTACGCAAAATAAATTTCCATGAGCACAAATTACTGAAGAAGGAAAAAAATAGGGAAGGAGAGAAAGAGCTTATTTGCAACGCTGCCAAGGAAAATTCAAGCTCCCCGATAAAAAGTTATGAAGTTATTAAACGAAATCCGGTATGTTTTTGACACACACTATAAATTTGCTTCTACGGTTTATTGTAATAGGGTTTCTTGGAAAATGAACTTTAATACCCCGGAGTCAGGCTTTTTTCATTATTTACTTTTTCTGTGTTATTTACTCGGCAAAAAAGAATTTCTTTCGAAAATATTTTCTTTTTTCCGTTCTTGAGGTTCTGTTGCGGACCTTTATGTTATATATCTGCTCTACCTTTCTCTGTATACTAAACATACATGTTCAACATAAAGATAAGGAGTTTTCTTTTTTTCTTCCTTTTGGATTTTCAGATTTCCAAAACTCAACAAAACAAAGTAAACAAGGTTAAAATTTCGTACAAAAAGCAAATTGGAAAACCTGGAGGCATAAAGGTAAATCACAAATTATTGAGGAAATCAGAGGTTTCAGAGGTAAATTCGATTACATTTGCACAACAGTGCTTTCCCCTCATTTTTCTTCCCAGAACAGTTAAATTTAGGTACAAAATACTAATTCTTACATTTGATAAATCGTTAGGTATCATCGACTTAAATCCCGTATTTCAAATGAATCAAAGTGTTTAATTTCTAAGAATATGAGTAAAAAACATGAAAAAAAAAAAAATACTGTATGAAACACAAAATATTTTTATTTGTTTTTATGACACCCATTTTTTTTTCTTTTAATCAGTCGGTCTAATTTATCTGTATTTTTCATCAAGAATTTTTTTTTCCTTAAGTTTCAACTCAATTTTTTTTCTTAATTTTAAAGAATTTTTTTTAAAGCTAGGTGGTTTTTAACCTTTTTCAGAATTAACGTCTTCAAATGGTAACTGACCAAAAGACTTATATATGTATATTATATACGTACACATACACGCATTGGGACAGGCTTTCTTAAAATGTTAATTCAAGCACGTAACAGCTATTAAAAAATAGTTGCATGGGATTTCATATTATTTTAGTTTATTTAACTCAGAAATAAAATATAGAAGTGGTGCAAAGTCATCCGGAGTGGCCCAAATATACCCTGAACGACTGAACAGTAAACTCCCTATTATCAGCGGAATAGGGTGGCTCTGTAAATGCGGATATAAGCGAAAGCCACGGATAATCCGAAAAGTAGGTTAAACACTACTGTACGTCCATGAAAGGCGCGCCTAGCACTCACGAACCACTCCACTTAAAAAAGTGGTGATGGGTTGTGAGTGGGAACTTTCCGAAGTTTTCAATTTAAATTGTTTTGCTATTTTTTGACACATTCAACTGAACTACGAATTTGAAATTAGCATCGTTCTACGTTGTCTGATACGGCTCAAAATGCTTCTTATTATTCTTCCCCTTATTGTTACCTTTGTTATCACCCCTATTTTGGTAAGAACAGAGAAGACCTGACGTATACGTAAATACGCGGAAGGTTTTACCTTAGAAAATCAGACACTATACTAGTGTATGCAATAGCAAAGAAAAAAATGTCACACAACACATACATTTAAATTATATCTAAAAATAATAACATTGAATGTCAAAAGTATCTTTAAAAGCTAAAAACGACTAAAAACGCACTTGCATTTTTTTCTTTTTTTTTTTTTTTGCATTTTGCTCTGTAAATCATCATCGTAAAAAAAAAAAGACAATAGCAGTGTGAAAGACCCGCGAATAATCAGGAGTTTACCGTATACTATAAATACGAAGATATCTCAAAAAGGACTGGCAAAAATGAGATTAAAGGATTTACGAAAGTTGTATCGTTTTTGTAAATGCTGTGTATTTTGAGACCGTTCTAGAAATACGCAAGACTGATCTAGAAAAAATAATTTAACTTTTTATTATATAAATAAATGTTTAGTGAAAATTTAATACTTACCAACTCTTAACAAAATAAACTCAACCGTGGAAGACATTAAATTAAATCTTTTAAATAGAATGGCTGGATATGCAGCCACGGTTTCATTCAGCGAAGCGTTTCTTTGCAAAAAGCTTTTAAAGAAAATTATTACGACAAATAATCAGATTTTTAAGTTAAGCTTCTAGTGAGCTTTTTTTCAATTCACTTTGCCGAAACCTCCCGTATAAAAATGCCGAATTGTCTTGGAAAATAAAGTTTGTTCGAAATTCCACTCAAATCTTGCGTACAAAGTCGCAGACTGACATGGCTCCAGTGAAGACGTACGAAGCACGTTCGAAAGAAGTCAAAGACAAAGTGTTTGTTTAGTTTTTTTTTCTGATTTCTTATTACTATTTTACCTTTCTAAATTCTAAAACTTTTGAGAAAGCTAGAAAAATTCTTAAATTGCGTTTCTTGGCGCTAAAGAATTACTTCCTCGTCTGAAGACACAAAATGAAACAGCTGTACAACAATGAAGTTTCCACTTTTAAAGTTTTGAAGCTAAAGGTGGCAACAGTAAAAAATAGAGAGAAAGAGAGAGAGAGAAATAGAATTTAAAAAGGAAAAACCTGTGTTTCATTCTCGCTGACTTTCTCATTACTTTTTCGTGCCTTGTGACTTAAGGAAAGAAAAGCCCATGGTTTGCTCCCTTTTCATTTTTTCCCCTTCAAAATTTCCCCTTTTTTGCTGCCTCTTCCCTTTTTAAACCAAAGTAATTTAAGCACGGCGCGCTGTTTTTCACAGAGTCGTTGATTTTTCATCCCTCGAACTTATTTCGAAAGTGGCGCTGGGGAAGAAAAAAAAGCGCCACTTTTCAAACACGGTCCAATGGCTTGCGTGAAGTGATAAAATTAAAGCGAGGGATTTTCAGGACTTTTTAGTGAGGGTTTTTCTTTTTTTTTAATTCTCCTTTATTTGGCTTTTGTGTTTGGGATGATAACAATACTTTTCGGCAATTGTTTTTCTTATTACACGGGCCAGGATTAAATGGCGCCGCTCTAGCCGAAACTAATTGAGAAACCTTTTGGCCCAGAGCATATGTTTTCGAAAACTAGTTTTTAGAAAGTGTCGCCGGTTTAATTTTCCAACATTTCTTTGCGTAATCGTTGCCGAAAGTGTAGAGGAGAAGAAATAAAATCTTGGAGGGATATTTTATCTTAGAAAAGAAAAGAAAAAGTTTGAATAAAAACTAATTTTGCGAACAAAACGGCTTTTATTTTTGTCACATGCGAACCTATTTGCACTAATTACATAATAGAAAAAGAAGAATTGTGTCGTTAATTGTTACACCCTACAGTAAAAAGAAAGAAAAGGATATACAGATGACCCTAAAATGATGCTAGAATAAATACACTCAGGGGAACATTATGCAGTTTAACCTTAAAAGGACTTAATTATTTAATTTTTCTGTAAAAAATGTCTAATTTAAACCATTTTCATTATTACACTATTCGTGAGGTTCCCTGGTTAGCAAATTCCTATTTCTTCAATGATTTCCAGAACAACGTTGGTACTTTCTCTTCTTCTTCAACTACAGCCCGTGGCTTCTAAATTTGCACTTCAAGAGATCTGCATCCCTTCCAGCCGAAGTCTTATGTCTGCGTCGTTTATATTTAAATCTCACACCATCATTCATTGCATTACCATTTGATTAATAGCGCAAAGCTCGCGGACATGGTTGCTTGAAGATTGCATCAAAATCAACCCTAAGCTTGCCGATTCTTTCCTACAATCACAATCAAATGACAGAGTGAATGCTAAAACTGATCGATTGGTCAGGAGTACAGAGATACCCCTTGTACACGTCTCTGACACTTGATTAAAAAGCGAAATCAAGGGTAGATTGATTGCTGAGACAACAAAGACAAAGAGGTAAGACTCCTTGATAAGGATCCAAGAATGCATCTTAAGAGGTTGGAGCGCGTCCACCTAGTAGTAAGTAGAGCTTTTCAGCTCGTTCTTGATATTCTAGTTTTATATAATTAGAAAATATAAGGCTAGATAAAACAAGTTTAATATCAATGACACTAAAAGAAAAAATAGCAAGCAAACTGACAATGAAAAAAAAAATTATGGAAGATAGTGCGATCCGTTGCCTATTGTTTTGGAACAGAATTTACAGAAATGTCTTTCCAAGAGCTACACTGTAAAAAATGAATGTTGTTTTTACAGTATAATACAGCGAATTTTATAGTAATAAGCTGTAAAAATTGCCAATTTTAGAGTAATAAACTGTAAAATTGCTAATTTTAGTTTATTACTGTACATTTTACAGTTTTAAACTGGAATCTCTGCTGCCAATATTATACTGTTGTTTTTATAGTATAATACAGCTAAATTTTACGGCATTAAACTGTAAAATTTC
Organism: Uloborus plumipes; assembly: GCA_038373865.1. Lineage (NCBI taxonomy): Eukaryota > Metazoa > Arthropoda > Arachnida > Araneae > Uloboridae > Uloborus > Uloborus plumipes. The sequence continues at coordinate 39,907 of JAXGGA010001181.1, forward strand.
TAACTTTAGTATAAGAAACTAAAATTTCTGGGTTTACAGTTTATTATTGTGCGTTTTACAGTTTTAACTTAAAACATCAGTTACCAGTATTATACTGTAAAAACAACAGTTCACTTTTTGCAGTGTATTGATGGCTATCCCAATAAAGCTGTATGCTGATATTTTTTGTGAATAAGTGCCTCAGATTACAGAATTCAGACTCACCCTACCCTTAAATATGAAAACAACTTCCCTAAATATGAATACAAAAAATTAAATTGCATGAAGGAGGTGATGGCAATATTTACTTTTGAAAAGGATATTACGAGGAAACTTAGCTCCTAAAAGTATTATTGAAGAATAAGTAGCTCTATAGAAATTACCTTAAAAAGAGACATAGAAGAGAAGGATGTAATTTCGTCATGGAGATGACGACAAAGGGCAGTAACTACGACGGAAAGACCACCAAATATAATTTCATAGAATCGGGCATTGCTCCCAAAGAGTTAGAAAAGCTCTGCTATATAAGCACCAGACGTCTGTTCCAAATCAGATAAAATATCTCTACGAAACAGGAAAGAAACAAAAGCCGAGGTGGAGCACTCTAATGCGTCCCAGTAGATCAAACTCCTCCCTGCTTAGTTATGTTTCTCCTCCATCTTTCTTTTCACCACTTTGCCGGCTACCGTCCACAGTCCCTTAGCTGTAACTTTAACCAGCTTTTCTTGAGCTCCGCATGCGATAAAGTTCAAGACAAAATTCCGAAAGTTGGATTTTTTTGTTTCTTTTGCCGTCATGTTTAAAATATTATTGTCATTTTTTACCCCAAGCATTTGCTCAATTGTTTTAAGTTTGAAATCTTTATTACTGTATTATAGCTAATGTTACAAAAAATGAGTCAAAAATCAGCAACAGTTTTTTCATGGCTCTTAATTTGATCTTTACAGTGCCCGCCACTAATAAAATCACTAGATTATAAAATCTATAAAGTCAAATCTGGAAGAACAGAATCAGTACTATATCAAAACATGTAAAAAATATCCTTTAATAAAATCCTTTGCGCCGCGCCGTTTTATAAAATCAAGTTTTTGGAGAGTATATGTTAAAAAAAAGGGGGGGGGGGGGGGTACACGCTTTTTCTTGTCTGAATAAAACCAGAATTTTCTTTATCTTCAAGATGATAAAGGTTGACAGTTTCTCTCTTTCAGTTTGAGTAAAAATCGTTCGCTAGGAAAACATGCCTAAGCGTCAAGATTTAAGAATGATCTTTAACTTTCCAATTCTGTTTCTCAAACAACAATAAGTCAGTATTTTAAAACCCTTGTGTTATTAAAAAATATATACTTTTACATATAAGTTAAATTCGAATTGTGTTTAAATTAACTTAATATAAAATATAGATAATAGTATTTAATTTATTTTTTACTTTGTTAAAACTTTAAAACCTTTTCTTTTTGGTAATTTTATATATGCCGGTTTATAAAATCAGCTGCTTAATGAAATCAAACCTCCTCGGAACAAACATGATTTTAATAAGCGGCGGGCACTGTATTTGGTTTGCTTATATAAGAATCAAAATAAGAAACACACTGTTTAACTACTGATGAGATGAAAAGGTAAACATCCGGTTTACAAGTGGAAACCAAAGTATCTATTAGTTTTCAGAAGAGCCAGTTTCCCGTTACAAACTTGTATTAATCTTTAAATTAAGTAGGATTAAATTGAAATGAACGAAACACGCGCATCACACGATTCGGTCTTCCATTCATTAAGATAGAATCGTTTTAACTGGTTTATTCATCATCTCGCCTAAAAGTCTTATCTCTTACCTGTAGCGAGGCACCGCAGGAGGGCCGTAGGATAGGAAAATACAATAGGGGCGGAGAAGGTGGGCTGACAGGTGATGGCTCTCAGTCGACGTAGGGAAAAAAATTGTGTGAAAGGGGAAACTTCTGCAACAGGGATTCTTGGAGGGATTTTCCTTCTAACTCCTGCTAGGAAAACGTATTTGCTAAATTGTGAGGCCTAACGTAAATAGCTCTCAGCACCGTGTGTTGAAGTATTTTTTTTTTCCCTTTGCACCAAAACTTTATTTCTGAGTACAGTTCCTACTTTTTAAGAAAATGTATTCTATGTATCATCCTAAAAGTTTCAATGCATTTTTTATAATTCATTTTCTGTTTATGCATTTGATAGATTTCCTGATATGCAATCTGAAAAATGCTGTAATCATCGAGATGATAGTTTCGTCACATTAATACTTATAATTGATTTTCTACTTAATATTTAATACTTAGCATTTAATATTTTTGAGACATGATATACAATCTGAAAAATGCTGTAAACATTTAGGCAATGAAAACTTAAATAAAAGTGTATTTAATTAGAAATGGAGCGAAGCTTCGACCAAGTCGAAGCTTCGGCGATTTATTTAATAAAATAATTTATTAATTTTTAGTTATAGGCATATAATTTCAGTTTTTGTTAAGTTTATCATTTGTTAAGTTTATCAATCCGTTGACAAAATTTAACCCATTTTATAGATATTGATCAAGATTATTAACAATAGTCTAAGAGTATAAAACATCCAGACAATTAACAAAAGTAGACTGAAAAGCTGAACTTTTATTTATTTTTTATCAAGTAAAATATGAGAAGAGTGCCCTTTCTTTGCACATCCATTTGATGAAACATATTAAGTCTCGATTTCATTTAAAGGAAAAAGCTTATTTGAAATTTAATTATTTTTTTATTTTATTTTATTGATATAAAGTTTCAAAATTAAACATATCGAATATTTTATTTTAAATATTAATTCTGAATGATATGTAAGGAAAAATGCTCGTACATGACTCTAAAAATTTAAAACTTTAACAAGAATATTTAGATGTCCACAACAGTATTAAGAAGATATAATGTAGACAGCAGCTAATTTCTTGTTAAATTATTCTGTGATTTACAATTTGATATTAGTTAATTTATTATAAACATCAACATACACAATCTGCGGCGCGGCCCGTGAATGCATTTAGTTTTTTCTTGTGTTAAAAAAATGAAAAAAAAAAAATTTTTTTTGAAAAGTTTTTTTTTTTCTTAGAATGGGAAAGAAAAAGTAAAAAAAGATTTTCCGAACAAAATCTTAAATTATACACACCATATAAAAATGCTCTAGAAAAGTTTTTAAAAAATAATTTGAAAATAGATATCAGGACTTTGAGCTTTTCACTTTTCAAGCCAATGTATAGTGGACCAGCACTGATTCAGCAAACCTAATAATTGTTATAATAAGGCCACGACACGAAAAAAAAAGTGCCATTTTGAACAACACACAACTTATTTTTTAATATTTCATTGCTTAAGGCTTATGTTTCCATATGAAATGTTAAAATACTGCTCATTTGGCTTTTATACGTTGAATGTTTTGCGCACGTGTAAGGCGTAATTTTAGGACTTATCTGTAATTTTTCAGCAATCTTTTAGCATCGACTTTCAGGTTACGATTTCTCTTATTATTTTCAAAGTAGCACACAATCAAAATCATTTCGAGCAAGAATACAAACGAATTTTTAAAAATAAATACGAACCTTTTTTAACCACTATTTTTGATTGTTGAACTTACCGTCACCAAGTGGAGAATGGATATTCTCCGATCTAAAAGACGTAAAATTAAATTATTTAGAGTTTTTGTTGATGAAGCTCTTGTATAAAAGTTGGAGCTAATTGACTTGCTGAGATCTGATATATGCAAAACAAGTTTCTGATTTTTGTTGCTTTCGAAGTTCCATAAATCTTAACCTCCATGATTAACCATTATTAAGGAAAATGCAAGCATATTGAGAATTCATACAAACAACAATTAGCCCAATCTATCAAACTTGGTTAACAAAAGTCTTAGCTATCCAACTGCTAATTTCAATTTCATATCATTTCACTGAATTTTTAGTTGTATAATGGTTATAATGTTTGTTATTATGACTACTTTTTGTTAATTCGGCATTTTGTTTGATATTTATATAATATCTAGATAAGGATAAAATTTTGTCTTTGCACTGTTTAGCCCTGTTGCTTTTAGTTTTGTCAAGATTACTTTTTGAACCTTATATTGCTCTAATTACATAATTATTTTATATTGCTGAAGAAAATGTTTAATTTCTTTAGTTTTGCTGCCGAATGTTTGAGTTCTGTTCTGATCTTTCTTTTAAAAGCATTTTTAAAGAAAACTCATTTCGTGTTATAGACAATTATTAGTCATGTACACCATAAGCCATAAGTATTTGCTTTTAAAAATGTCTTTCAATAGGAAGTCTTTTTTTATATATGATAGTTTTTTCATCATTGGATTAGCATTTTTGTTGAGTTTTGCATCATTGGGTTTTGATAATAATGCTTTTTGTATTACAATTTATGAAAGTACTATTGTTGGAGTTTGTGTACTTTCATGCATGAAAGTAAATGATGAAGTTCAAGATTGTTAAAGCACAACATTGCAAAAATATTGCATACATGTAACAAATTTTCCAAAACATACATAATTTTCTGCCTCTCGTAGCTAAGCAGCCGCAAAAGGAAGGGCTGCTTAACATCAGAAGCTCAAAATATTTTCACTGTAAAAGATATAGCTTTTTACTTTGAATCATGTGCATTCAATATTTTACAGTTGAGTAATTTAATAAAATTATTATTTTTCTCCCAAAATATCATTTAGTGAAAAGATTCAATATTTCAATTAGATACTAGCTGCTTGGTCCGGCATTGCACGGCCTACCTCTGAACAAAAAATTAACAAAACTTAAATATTTTACACGACGGCCTTCTTACTAATTTTTTTCTAAAAGCTCTTTTATTTTTGCGTTTCACAGTGTAGTTTTTTACTATACATTTATCATATACATATCATAGCGTGATGTAATTAAAATAGTTTTTTTAATAGATTGTTGTCTTATTAACGCGGTGAAACTGCCGAGGACAGCCATGCCATAATAAAGGTTTTCGAAATAACAACTCATATCCATTATAATGCTTAGGATTTCTCATTTTTTGTTCTCCTACTTTTCAAATAATTTATATTGCAAAAACTACAAGAGTTGTTCGCGATAAAAATTAATACTACGTACGTGGCCTGCTAATGAGTTTCACGCTTGATTCAGTTAAGCCTTCATTCAAACTTCTCATTATCATTATTATTATTATTATTATTACTTTTTCGTATCAACCACGTTTCGTAACAATGGATTCCTTACTTATTCATGTAGGACAAATCGTTTTAGATTTGAGCAAAATTTGTAGATTTTTCTCTATTTCTTAAGAATCCCTTCATCAAACCTTACGTCAGTTAAAAATAATAAGCCGAAAAAATTATGAATCTATCGATACCTGGTTAGACAGTTCATTGGCATTCAGGAGAAAGAAGCAGGACTCAATACAAATAATACAATAAAATATTTTTTTTAAAAAGTGACAATATCTCAAAACCTGAGGGGAAGGGGCAATTACCCTTCCAAATGATGGGCTTGCATCGCATGCGGCCCACCAATAATGCTACTGTTACGTGTTTACCCTTTACTGAAAAAGGTTGTGCTCCCCTACTGTAGAACATGCTTTTCATATTGCATATAAAGGTTTGAATTACTTAGTTACAATAAAAAACATTAGAAATGTCTTCTTTTCTTGTACTAACAGTACAAAACTAACAAAAAACTTTAATTAATGAAATTAATTAAAAAAACCGAATTTATTTTGTATTTTTAGTGTCACTTAAAGCTCAAAATGTTACATCGAAATAACCGATGGGATTAATCTTGAAAAAAAAAGCATGTTTTATGTATTCGGATGCATTGTCGGAGAAGGATTGTTTATACCGCTCATTAATGTTGCACTTTTTATAGTTTCATCATCGACGGTAATTCGGCACATGTGATTTTGATAAATTAATAGTTTCCCTCCCCGGGTCGATTACATGTAACTGAAGCTCATTCTGGTGAGAAATTAATATCGATGAAGTAGATAAAACGCGAGTAAAAAAAATGGCTAAAGAATAACCACCAACGTGTTTTATGTGAAAAGGGGTTGGTAGGGACGAAAAAAAATCCCTGCGAAACCCCTCTTGGAATCCAGAACTGGCCCCTCTTTTGATTGACGTTATCTCTCCCCATAGGGCGTGACACATGGGCTTGACCAACTCGTCAAAGTAACTCGCGTTATCAGCTTTAGGCGAAATAGTGTGCATACCTTTTAACTAGCCCCACACAGACTCCCAGGCAGGGGTGCCCATCCCCCCCCCAAGCGCAATGGCGCATTTCCCCCCCCCCCCCCCCAATTTTTTCTCAACCCTTTTGTGCGATTTATTTTTTTATTTTAACCCCTCTTTTTTATTTTATTTATTTTTTAAATGATATTTATTTATTTTTAAATATTATTTATTTATTTATTTTAAATATTATTATTTTTTATTTATTTTTTTAAATTATAACTATTACTTTTTTATATATTATTAATTTTTTAGAAGTACTAATTATGCGCAGAATAGAATAGCTTTTTTCCTCTTCCAGACATTCCAAGCACACACGCAAACACAAAATAAATAAATAAATAAGTAAGTAAAATAATAATAAAGAAATAAGTAAAATAATAATAAAGAAATTCATGAATAATTTTTATTTAAAAATATCAGAAAATAATTTAAATTAAAAAAATAAATAATTAAAAAATTTAAGTAAATAAATTAGTTTTAAAAAATCCCAACCAAAAATTTTGATGGCGCAACTTGCGCCATAATCCCCCCCCCCCGTGGGCACCCCAGCTCCCAGGCACCATGGTAAATTGATCGTCGGGCCCCCTTTCCTCCATAAAACTCGTAAAATTTATGCCAATTCGTTTTCGCTTGATATGGCCTCTCGGCGGCAATGAGTATTGTAAGAAACGACTTAGGAACAGCAAAAGTATAAGTTTCGGAAACTAAACCTGATTAAGATCGAGAAGTTCATGACACGTACGGAAATATAACGACATAAAAGGCACTGAAAAGAAAAAATATATTGACTAGGTACATTAAAAGGCGTTTCGCTTCTGTATAGTACAGTACGAGCACATCCGAAAAAGGTGTTTAAAATGAATTCCGAAACATGGACAGAGGCGGGGTATATATTGAAAAAGTCATTACGGAATGTTAGTTTTGAGCTACAAAAATAAAAAAAAAATGTTTCTGCTGAAAAATACTCAACAGCAAAGAATATATATTTTTAAAAAATGGCGTGAAACTGAAGGTGACACCGAGAGAAAAAAAAAATACAAAAGCAGCTCGTTTAGAACATTTTTATCCGCTGGATAAAATTATCCCCGTCTTGGAAGAAGAGGAGCAGCCTAATATTCTCCCGGCCGGCGTGAAGTGAAGTGAATAGAGCGAAAATTGCTCCCGAGAAGAGGAAGATACAAGATGTATGGGAACACAACAAATCTAAACAAAGAGTAATAGTTGGATGGGGAGGCGGAAGGGAGCGAATAGAAAGTCTGGAGAATAGATACAATACGTCAAATCAATGGAACCCGAAAAGAAGTCGCCTAAAAAAATTGATTCCCCAATCTGTATTCTCGTCTGCGGATGTTTTAGAACCGGGAGAGAATATCGGGTATCAGGAAAAGGCGTTGATTCTTCGGGAAGGAGTGAGAGCGAAACTGAAGAACTGGATTTAAGGAGGGAGGGAAGAGCAGCATTTTTTTTTAAGGGAGGAGTTAACGGTGTAGCTTTATACTTAACAATTACAATAAAGGCAATATTAATATATTTCTCACATGTACATAATAAATATGTATCGGAGAAATACTAGGAATTTTTCGCCGGCTTGAATCATATTCATAAACACAAAAGCTTTAGATTTCATTAGTTCAATTTATAATTTCGCTGTTATTGTTATTTAATATTATTATTCACAAACAGAACAGCAACATTGTGATCAAGAAAAGTGAATAATTACAAAAGTAGCAAAGAAACTTTCGATAGCTTGTTTTATTCAAAAAGAAATGATGACGACAAGAGGAATTGATATGAGAGATACAACAGTAAATTAAATTATAATAATGGCTAGTAATGGCAATACTTTAAAAGAAATAAGCTTCGCTGCAAGTAATATAGATTGCAAGACACATTTCAAGTTTGAGAAATGTAACAGTTATTCAAGAATAAAACAAAGAAGCGTCACGATTTATTTTTTTTAACTACTAATATTTTTTTATTTCAAAATAAGGTAGATTGGGGGAAGATGCCGTATCATGTGTTTCACCCACAAGAATCAGCAAAAACAGCTAGCCAATCAGAATTAGTTCTGCGGCATTGATGTCGATGTTTTGGAAACATCGATGTTTTAGCTAAAAAGTCGATGTTTTTTCCATCGATGTTTAAGGGTCGATGTTTTTTCAAAATCGATGCTTTGGGTTCGATGTTTTTTGGACATCGATGTTTCATAATCCATCAAAGAAATCTTGATAAAAATATGCAATAAGCAGACGTGTTAAGAAGTTTTTATCTTTAATGAGAAGTTTCAGTATAATTATCATTGAAAAACATTTTCTATGAATATTGTCGATGTTTCGCACTCGATGTTTCTAAAACATCTCTAGTTTGCTTTCGCCGTTTTTTATTTTCTTTTTTTTTCTTTATTATTATTATTATTATTATTATTTATTTCATTATTATTTTTCACGTCGATATTTAATGTTTCAGCAAAAAAAGAAATTCATACTTTTTTACGGCCAAAAGTTACATCGTTTATCTCAGCCGTTACTCTATCAATCTCGTTAGAAGACGTTTTTGATAGTTACCATCGATGTTTTATGTTCAATGTTAATTGTTAGTTTTACAGTTTATTGCTGTTCATTTTGCAGTTTTAAATTGAAACTTCGGCTGCCAGTATGACACAGTAAAAACAACAGTTTATTTCTTGCAGTGTAGAATACAACCATATTGTGTAGAAAAGGGATAAAACTTTCCAATTCGGTTTCGCTTCAGTCTAAAACGAAACATCGAACAAAACAGATCCTCTTCCCAAAATCAGGGCCCGTCCACTCCGAGCCAGAGGAAAAAGAAATCACAACAAAGTCATCGATCACGGCGCTTTTCAATAGTTTTTAATTCCAGTAGAGAGCCGGAGTTAAGAGGAACGTGATCGGTTTTGCTTCCGGGGCTCAGGAATATTCCGAACGTGTCCCCGAGACTCATCACGGAAGAGGAAAGAACAAGTGGCGAGACTCTCTTCCACTGCGATAGATTTCCGAATTGGATTGATTGGAGCCTCTCGCGAAGTTCTGGCTTAAACAATGATTTGTTTGTTTGTGTGTGTTCCGTTCACGGCTATCGGCGGATTAGTTTGTAAATTAACTTGAACGACAATTTCAGTTTTTCGGTAAAACGGAAATAAAAATGAACTGTTGATTTTACACTCCAATTTTGACAGCCGAAATTCCAATTTAAAACTGCAAAATGCACAGTTATAAAGTGTAAAAACTAGTAATTTTACAGTTTCCTACTGTAAAGCAAGCAATTTTACAGTTGATTGCCGTAAAATTTTGCTGTATTATACTGTAAAAAGAACAGAAAAAATGGCCACAGAGGTTCCACTTTAAAGCTGCAAAATGCAAACTGTAAAATTTTTACAGTTTATTACTGTAAAATTAGAAATTTTTAGTTTATTACTATAAAATTAGCTGTATTATACTGTAAAAACATCCATTTTTTACAGCGTATATATAATTCGGCGAAATTTGGAGTTGCACACAATAAATTGATAACTTCCCCTTTCCCAAAAATTAAGTTTGAGGCTCCCCTTCCAACCACAAAAACTGCTTTAACTCCGTATAATACCGTTTAATTCTGACATAAAATAGATTTGAAAAAGCGGAAGCGCCACGCCTGCCAACCACAAACTATCACAAAAACAAAGCTAGAATAAACAGCTTCTAAGAAAAAGAGAGAAAAGATGCGCTGCAAGTTGTTGCGGGGAGCTAAAAATGTATTTCGTTTGATGCTCAAAAGTGCATTCAGCATTTTTAAAAGCCACTCTTCTTTTTTGTTTCAAGAGTAACATTTGTAAATGTTACAATGTTTCTATAAGCAGAGTCGGAAACATTGAGGGCTCCATCGCGCGGAACAGGAAAGGTTTTTTCTTAATTGTTCGGAATCTGGGAGGAGATATTTCAGAGGCAGACGAGATGACAGGGGGACATAAATCCAGCAATTGTGGTGTCAGAAGCGAAACTCGAAATGCTCTTATGCCAGCGAAATGGACAAAGGGATTCAAAATTAGGGGCGCCAACGAGGCAGGGAGCCAGGGAAGAGATTTGAGCAGACATTCGAGAAAAAGGGAGGGGGGGGGGGGCGCTGCTTCCTGTGCGGACAAGAGCAGTTGGAAATTCGTAAGAAATGATAAAGATTCAAAAATGTTTAAGATGATGAGCTACTTATTACGGTAAAAAAAAGGATAAATTCGTCGTGGACAGGTAAACCAACACTGCAAAAAATAATTGTCGTTTTTGCAGTATAATACTGGCAGCAAAGGCTTCAGTTTAAAACTGTAAAATGCACAGTAATAAACTGTAAAAATAGTTGTTTTACAGCTTATTACTGTAAAGCAGCAATGTTACAATTTATAATTGTAAAATTAGCAATTTTTACAGTTTGTCACTGTAAAGTTAGCTGTGTTATACTGTAAAACCACATCGATTTTTACAGTGTATACAGAAAAAAAACATAGAAATACATTTTTTTTTGAGCACGTGGATTTAATTAAAATACCTGAATTGCCATGAGCTGAAAAACACAATAAACAAATAAATAAAAAGGTAGATAACCCTTCATTTCATATTTTTCTGGGTTCATAGACAATGCAGATCAAGTCGAAAAACAACAGAAACTATGCTCACCTACATGTAAATACATTATTTTTTTAGAACAGAGGGGGCGGGGGAAGGGGCAATCACGCTCGCCAGACCCCCTCAAATAACAGACCTGGGATAGGTGGGCTCAAATGAAGCCTCTATGCCTTAACAAATTGAAAATGAAAGTATGGTAGAAAATAAAAGTTTCTGTCTTTCGATTGACAGATGATGATTTCTTATTATTTCAAAAAAGATAATCAGAAATGGAATAAACTGCAGAGAGCTTTTTCCGATTACAGCCCATAATATTTTTGTGCCATATTTTATTTTTGAACATTCCAGTGATATTTCTGCATCTAAAATTATGTCTTACGGCACCAAATAAAACTTTTGAATTTCAGAAAATAATTTCATATCACGAACAATGTTCTAAAATTCCGTAAAATAGTTTTAAACGGGAGACTATATTTTCGAAGAAAATAGAAGAATTTCGGGAATCATGCAATGATCTTCTTGATCTTTAGATTTTATTTCCGACCTATTTTTATAACGTTATGAGAGTTAATTCCATCAGCTGCCCACAAAAGCTGAACACCAAAAAAAAAAAAAATCTATTAACTAAAATTGATTTTAAAAATATCTATCGAAGACCTTCGCGATGTCTTGACTGATCCACTGTCTAATTCTTCAATATAATCTATAGAAAGTGAAGTAAAAAATTAAATTATTCAAGAAATTTCAAATTATTGCATACAAGTATCTCCTGTTTAAAAAGAACTCCTTTTCCGATAGGAAACCAATGAATGTATGGATGAAAAAACATAAAACACGAAATCAATATGAAAAAGCACCCAGTAAAAAAAAGCAATACATATTGGTACAGAGGTCTTTTTTATGTCTAACTAGCTATTTGGCCCGGCTCTGCACGGGATCTAACTTGAGGAAAAATGTCATGTCAAGTGTTGCGTGTGTCTAAAAGTCCCGATCAAATTAAAGTCAATAGCTGGCTGGAACGCAATAAGAAAAATTAATCAATCGCCAAAATTTTTTTAAATCCGTCCGTTACAGGAAAAGCCTAAAGCAAAAGCAAGAATTTTATTTGTTTATGTTCAAGAAAAAAATGGCAACACCTTTTTCTCATTAATAATTTATTTCACCCTATTTCATTTATTTCACGTTCGTGCAGACGATTCTTATAAATCCAATTTAAAATGGATATTTCCAAATTTTCAAATGCTCATATCTTTCTACAGGGTGGAGATATCGATTAGTGGTTTTGAAAACCATTGGAAGGAAACTTTCCTAAAAGGTATTTTTTCCGTTATTTCGAATGAGACCAAGATCGAGAAGATCCGATAAGTATTTCAAAAAATAGAGCCATTTTGAAGTCCTTTATTCGAAATTCGAACGGATCGGTACTTTTTTTCCCGCTCAAAAACCACCCTATGATCCTTCCCGGGTGCCCAAATATCTCCCTGCCAAATTTCGCCCAGATCCGACGTAAACTGTGGATTTGTATAAGGTACACCCACACACACACACACACATATTCTTTGTTTTATTTATGTGGATTTCAAGTTTATTTATTTGTTGAAAAAAAGAAAGACAATGAAGTGCTACTTTTTAACTAGTACTACTAAGAACATAGTTTATATTATCAAGTAAATTAATCAATAATCAAAAATTATTTTCTCTTTTTTTTTAACTTTGAATCTGGTGAGTTGCAGAGTCAGAATGAAATTTAAAACAACACAACAAGATTGTTTTGAACAATGTTTTCATTCTAAATTCAACACTTTTTTATATTCATACAACACGCCATACAGCTTGGAAACAGCTGTTTACACTCTATTATAGGAGGTGGAAAATCGCCGAAAATATACAAACGAAAAGGGAAGAAATGGTATAAGCGTCTGAGAATCATAGGCGTGGGTTCCACAAAACGTTAAATATTGCCTCTAGGCAATGGCTACTTGATAATATATTTTCCTTCATAAAGTATTAAAAAAAATAATTAAAAGCTTGATAAATATAACCGACCTTTCAAACTGTTTAAAGATTACTATTTTAAGTACAATATTTATAAAAGCTAATATTTACCCTTTTCAATCTAAATGCAAATTTTAAGAGCTAAAAAACTGAAACTGAAATTATTCATAAGAGTAAAAATGATGAAAAGATTTATTTCCTAGCCCTCCCTAAGAAAAAATATACGCCATAGATCCAGCACGGACAACTAAACATAGCAAAAAAATTCGCTTGGAAAAAGGAAGTAAAGCATAAAAATGAGCTGTGGTGGTTTAGAAAATGGCCAAGTTAGTGTTTCAGTATATAAAAATTTATGTCTTGAATTTCTACTCATTCAATTTTTCCAGGTTCAACTTTGTTCCAGGAAAATAATTAATTATGCCACGTGTGTAACACGTTATTTTACCTTCCTATTACAAATTTCAATACTTCGCAAACGTCTAAGAGATTTCAAACATTTTAAAAACATTGTTCAACTATTGTGCCCATGTTATGTATAAACAAAGAGAATGTTTTCCATATTTGTCCTGTATTTTTTATGAAGTCTGTTCATAAACCAGATTTTGGATACTGTGAGGAATCCAGAAGATCAGCACATTAGATGAAAGGAGTGTCAAAAAGTCTCTTTCTTGAACATATGGACGTCCTCAGTTTCATTTGAGTAAAACAACACTGTACAAAATAGATATTGTTTTTACAGTATAATGCAGCTAATTTTATTTGGGAAAATGCTTCCATCTCTAAATTTTGTCCACCAGTGTATTTAACATGCTGCTTTTCGATCTGAAGCAAGAGACTGATTGATTTTAAGTTAAAGTAATAGTATTCTACCGTACAAAAAAGTCTATTATGTTCGCATAGTTACAAGTACTAAACAACTAAACTGAACATGTAACTACGGAAACAAGTGGAAGAAGAACGTCGACTGAATAGCAAGTTTCTTGCCAACAATAGCGATACATATTAAGCTAAGACGTCTCCATAGGTTTTAAATACAACTTATATTCGGTAGCTATATTTTAACTGTAGTATCTCGAACAATTTCAACTTAGTCGTAAATTTAGAAAAGATCTCGGGTAAAATGTGAATCATTAAAACGAACTGTAGCTCTGAAAACTCGCACATAAAGCTTGAATGTAGGGGGAGGGGGTGGGAGGGAACCGCATGGCAATATAAAGAAAATTTTAAAAAACTGTACGAGTAGATGTTGACGTTGGTGTAATGATTTTCACGTGGCCTGGTAACGAGATAAAAAAAGATCGACTTCAAGGTGGAAACTAGAGGCTAATGAGGTTATAAAATGGTTAAAAATATCTTGACAAACGGCGCACGGAGCCACGCGATGAACAAAATACCATTTTTCAGAAGCACTTGTAGGCAGCATATGAAACATGCTGATATAGGATTCAAGCTTATTTTAGTTGGGTTCGAATAAATGACATCTCAATGCTCGCTCTTTAGCAGCACTTATTAGTATGATTTGAAATAAATTTTTGGTTCTCTAATTTGAAAACTACTGAAGGTAACTAAATGATTTCGAGATTTTTCGGGAAAAATACGACTCTACTCTATTCATTAAAAATATAGACTGAAAGTTAAAAAAAAAAAAAAAACAGGTTGCTGGAAGGTTTGCCGCTATGTCATGCTTGGTGATTTTCTTTGTAATTAAAAAATAATAATAATAATTACAAATAGGATTTGCATTTGCCTTCTGATTAGCATCAAATTGTTCTTGTCCAAGCTAAACTCGAGATTGGCATCGCTAAATGGCGTAATTCTTTGTTTACATTTCCCCTGAACAGAATACAGTGATTTCGTTCGTTCGTTTTCGGGCTATATGCCCAGGTTTTTTGATGAGGACTACAATCTAGTGTTTTGCCTTCGTTACATATGATTTTTATTACATATATCTTGTACAGACAATGTATGAAAGAGTTACATCACAAAGGAAGGAGAGTACATCCGGAGCAAGGGTGGGAGTCGAACCCACCGTCTCAGAGTTATCGGCTACACGCCTTAGACCGCTCGGCCACTGAGACCCCAATACAGTAATTTCAATCTTGCTTGCCTTCTTGTATTATATTGTCAATCGACGAAAGTAAAATGTTTTACAGACCTGGACTCGTGCACATATAAACGTAACAAAATGTACAGAAAATACTCTGGTGATGTGAAGTGTAAACATAGATTTCTCAATACCATTTCAACACTTACTTAATTAACTAGTTCTTTTTTATTCGTTACAGGATTGAAGACACACTGCAAAATATGAACTGTTGTTTTTACAGCATAATACTGACAGCCGAGGTTCCAATTTGAAACTGTAAAATGCACAGTAATAAACCGTAAAACTAGCAATTTTACAGTTTCTTACAGTAAAGTTAGCAATTATACAGTTCATTGCCGTAAAATTTACCTGTATTATATTGCAAAAACAACAGTATAATCCTGGCAGCAGCAGAGGTTCTAGTTTAAAACTGTTAAATGCACGTTAATAAACTAAAATTAGCAATTTTAGAGTTTATTACTATAAGATTAGCAATTCTTAGTTTATTACCATAAAATTAGTTGTATTATACTGTAAAACAGTATTCATTTTTTACAGTGCAGATATTAAACAAAATTAGGATGACGTAAATTGGCATCTTGCTGCTCAACAGAATAGTTGCAGGTTTGACTAAAGTACGATTTTCCCAAACACACAAACTTTGTGGACTGCTATATCTTAATACCATTTATTATAGTTCTATAGAACAACGCAGAACTGACAACTGTTTATTAGTCAGTTTTAAACCGAGAGATGCACTTTCCCCATAGCAAACACATCCCTTTGTACATTATCCGTGTTATAAGTCAATAATTTACCAGCGTTATTGGGTTTAAATTCTTAAATTTATGTCCGAAACTTTAATGGTTACCCTTTTGCAGCAAAAGTCAGATGCAAGATGAAGAGCTGAAACAACTCTCCTCCAAATGTCGACGTCATTCCAAAACACTGACGTCATCACAAAGCAGAAACCATTACAGCGAAATGAACAAGGCCTTTTATGCATTTGTTGCAAGTGTATTAGCTTAAGTGCGGATGTGTTTAAGAGGGCTTAGTTGTCGCCAACACTTTTAAGCAGCCAGAAATTCAGTGCTGGACTTTTCGGTCAAAATTCAGAAGCAGAACCAGCCTAATCAAATTATTTCGGTACAGATAAGCATAAACGAGCATTGGAATGTAAAGTTAAGCTCACGCTGCGAGAAAAGCTTTGATACTCTGAATATTTAACCGATTCCCAAAATGGGAGAATAAATCTAGATCTTTTGATAAGAGAGTTGAAACTTTTCGAAACGTGTATGAAATATTTGGAGCGTGTTAATGTGATATTTACAGTACAGATGGCAGCACCTGTTCTCGCAATTATGAACATCAATTTTAGCTCACCCGCTAGTCGATTCTGTAACACATGTTTTATTAAATTACTAATGAAGCCAAATCCATCAAAATCGGTTTTATAATGGTGAAATGTGTTTGAAAGAATTTTTGAAACAAAAATAAAAATACTGTTACTTTCAATATTTTGGAACTGCTTAGACTAAAAACCACCTTGAAATATATTGTTTGTCTATTAATTTTCTTTGATTAAATAATACACAATCAAAAAAAAAAAAAATTGTATCACGTTATGCCCGTATTTTCTCGGATATTAAATGCAACATACAAATCAAAGAATGCTTACGAAAAAAAGGAAGAAAAACACATATCAGATGTAGTTAACTTATTTTCCTCTCGCAGGGCAAGCACATATCGTGCCAACTATTTCATGTGGGAAACTATCATAAATGATGGGCCCATTTTTTAATTTGATAGAGTCTCTCCAATTTATTTAAAGAGGACGAAGAAATTTCGTTTTTAAAAAGCAAAAATATATATTTTTTAACCTTTTGGAACAAGCACTTTAAGTTTTTTACACCTGCACTATTTTTGTTTATTATTATTATTATTATTATTATTATTGTTATTATTATTTTAATTATTATTATTTACTGTGAGCAAAATTCCACTCAAACTGAAAAGCAACCAAACTGCGTTTATTTAACAGTGAAAACATTTTAATTTAATTTACTCCTCATATTATTCATAGCAGGTGCCGAAGATGAAAAAAATCTCTTCAGAGGTCAAAGAAGGCTTTTTAAATATAGTTATTCCAATCAATCCAACTGTCATAAAAACTACGAATAAACTTTATCTAGAGCGGTTTATACGTCTAGTACTCCTATCGTACAAAACATTGCAATTTTGTGCAACTTTTCAATCAAAATTTAAAATCTAAATTGTTTTATAACTTTCAAAACCTTCTAATGACCTTCGATGGGTGATATACTGTCATCGCTGGAAATTTGGTGAAAATCTGGAACAAACTGTAGTCGTGTGTATGGAACAAACCCACTATACGTACACACAAATACTGAATACAAAGGATAAGTTTAAATACGTAAGGTAAAAACTTTTTAAGAGAATACTCTACCACCAAGAATGAAACCAGAACCGACTAGTTAAGCACTTTTGTTGCATTGTTGCAACAAAAGTGCTTAACTTACATAATTAAATAACATAATTAAACAATATATTAAGTCTTACGACACGACGCATGTATAAAGATACAAAGCGCTTGCAGTTCCATATATATTCTGTTACCTGGCAATCAGGTCGAATCTCGCTCCAGTTGAACTTCTTGCGACGTCGTTTACGACCAGTCACGTGAACAAAATCGCATCCAATTAACCAATCAGCTGCCAAATTCGCTACTAGTCAACGATAACGAAGTTAAATCTAAGTTGTACGGAAATCAAGCTAATTGTTTTCCAAACTTCATTGAGAAGTTCTACAAAACTGATACTATGCTACTTTTTTATGCTATCCGCACTTCGTTCGGGTATTCTACAAGTCTGATACATATCGCTGTTATTATTCTTCATTACATTTAAAAAAAAAAAAGGATTAGTCGCTTGTAGTTCACTTCCAGTTAATAATCTCAAACCATTTCGCCTTTATGTCGCAAGCGAGCAATACCGCAGACTGCGTCTCCATCAGTCGCCGTCTGCCCCTCGTAAAAGGACAGCACCAGACCTTTTGAATGCGGACAAAGGCACACTACGGCCATTCAGCCCGAGTTGTCGCGTTTGCGGGGGTGATGCCCCGAATTTACGAATCAGAGAACATTCTAATCAGAATTCCTGCAGTCAATAAAGGGGATGCCGGCCAGCGGAGATTATTAGTGGAGTTTATTTAGGCCGAGAAGCCACGCTGCGATTGGCTTGGATGTCTAGAGGATTCCTCTGGCGTGGATGTTCCAATAATGTTTAGGTTGTGGGACGTCATAAAGAAGCCCACATGGTGTAACGAAAGGGCACTTGAACTCTACATCGCTGGGGTGCAGCTTCTCGTTAGTGCGTTCGCAAGAAATGAATATAATGAATGTTGACATCTAGTTGAGGGTATAATTTCTTGAATTATATATTTTTTTCCCATTAAGTTTCTTTCCGTTGTGGTTAAGCTCTTTCTGAAGCTTTAGAGATGAAATTAATTAATTTATTATTCTTGTTATTTTTATTATTATTTTTAGTTACTTCAAGATTTGTTAAATCTGCGATTAAAGGAAAACGAAACCAAAATTTTTAATTTTCGTTAGATGATGGAATAATTAGTTCCAGCCAACAATAAATTGAAAATATTAGAGCAAATCATTGCGGTTGAATTTTGTTTTATTGAATGACAGTCACAAGAACAAAATTTGAGGTAACTTTTTTTACTATCATGTTTTCACTATAGCTTAACATTGCCAATATTTTACTCCCAGAATCTTCTTTTATAATTTTTCTAACTAAAATATTGGCAAGGATTTTTTATTTTGGGATTTTGTTCAATCTAAAAGACTAATTCTGGCACCTACCAGGAATCATTTCGCTTCGGATTAACGTCATAATCCCTCGTTCAAATCGTCTCCGCATAGAAGTTCTGCAAACGGAGATGGTTTGAGGAACGAGTAGCCAGGGCCGCTGAAAGGCCATATTAGCCCAGTTTGAAACAAGGGGCCTGGCTGGGACTCAGAGAAGTGTAAGTTTTATGAGTTTTATGAGGGGAAGAGGCCCGGCGACCAAACTGACAGGGAGCCCAAGCCCAAACAGTCCTGGGAGTAATGACGTCATGCCGAAGCGGAATGCTACCGATTTTTTCTGAATTACGGTCCTGAATGTCGTGAAGACGTCATTAGTAAAAAGACATTCCGTGATATTTATTGCAAGACGCAGTTAGCTTTAAAAGCAAATTCTTGTATTTGTAAATTACCAAAGTTGAGTACTAATTGTTCAAAATTTCACATCGAATAATGGAACAAAATAACTTTGTAGGAGAACATTGTGAAGCTGCTATAGAGAGTCTTGTATTACAGTGAAAAATTGTTAAGACAGTTGAATTACAAACTCCGCCCTTTTAATTCCAAATGAAATATCGAACAATCGTAACCAAGCAGCAAATCTTCTCCCATATACACTGCTCGACATTGAAAATGCAACACCAAGAAGGAGTGGTCAGAAATTGATGAAATTTGGTAAGAAGACAGAGACAGCATGGAACAATAAGTGATATTTATTTCAAAATAAATAAGCAAAATTTAGAGCGAGGACGGCGTCGGCTCAGTAAGAAGTAGGACCCCCGCGGACAGCGATGCACGAAGAAACACGTCTAGGCATGGAGTCAATAAGCCTGCGGATGGTGTCCTGAGGGATGGCACTCCATTCCCTTTCAACCATTTGCCACAGTTCGTCCTCTGAACGAGGCAGTGGCAGGTTCTGCAAACGGCGTCCAATCACGTCCCACACATGTTCGATTGGTGACAAGTCAGGAGAGTATGGTGGCCAGGAAAGCATCTGTACACCTCGTAGAGCATGTTGGCTGATTCGAGCACTGTGAGGCCGGGCGTTATCCTGTTGAAAAATTGCATTTGGCAGACCCTGAAGGTAGGGGATTGCCACCGGCCGCAGTACATTATCTACATATCGTTGGGCCGTCATAGTGCCCCGAATACGAACAAGAGGTGATACGGAATTGTATGCAATAGCGCCCCAAACCATTATGCCACGTTGTCGCGCTGTGGGGCACTCCACAGTTACTGCCGGATTCCATCTTTCTCCACGTCAACGCCACACACGTATGCGATGACTATCGCTGGACAAACAGAAGCGGGATTCATCTGAGAACACTACGGTTTGCCATTCTGCCATCCACGTCGCTCTGGTCCGGCACCATTCCAAACGTTGGAGTCTGAGCTGTGAGGTCAATGGCAGTCTTCTTAGCGGGTGCCGTGATTGCAGGCCACGTGCAACCAGTCGACGGGAAATGGTTCTGGTCGACACAGGCACATCCAGGGTACCTTGCACGTGCTGCAGAATCGACGTACAAGTGACTTGCGGGTCCGCCACAGCTTGTCGGTGAATCCGTCGATCCAAGCGGTCTGACGTCACTCTGGCTGCACCTGCACCCCTCAATGTGGCTACATTTCCTCTTTCCAAACATCTCCGACACAGCCGATGCACAGTGCTTGCATCCATGTGGGTATCAGCTGCAATTTGACGTATGGACCAACCTCCCCCTTCTCAGTCCGATCACCATACCCCTTGTAAAGTCGTCTATATGCTGGAAGTGTCTTCATTGTGGACGGCGTGGCATTTCCTCCTATCACTCGTATCCTTCGAGACAAAAACCAAATTTCTCCGATAATTAGTCTGGCAGAAAAACCAACATGAACATAGCCCACTTTTCAACTTCATTCTCTTATATCTTACTTCACGTGCGTCGGAGAGCTGCGCATTTCAGATCATTTGCATAACTCAGTGACGTGCGCCTACGGTAAAATTTGCATGAATTTCTGACCACTCCTTCTTGGTGTTGCATTTTCAATGTCGAGCAGTGTAAAAGAACGTTTTTTTTTATTTTTTTTAAGAGAGAGAGAGAGGGAGTGAGAGAGATGCAAATTATGAAATGTATACTAAAATGAAGGCTTTTATGGAGCCAGCTGCAATCATTGCTCTTTTGAACAACTTAAAATGATAGAGATAACTTGCACATAAAGGTCCCCCTTTCCCCCAGAAAGGTTCCTAAATCATAAAGTATGTGTGATCTTGTGATACTGAGCTATACAGCAGTGAGACGGTAAAGCAAAGTATCTGCAAATTTGTCATGTATTATTGCACAAACTTGCTTATTTTGTTTCCGCTGGAAAAAAAAAAAAAAACATCAAATTCCAACATCTTTCTTTTGTCAGTATCAAATACACGACGCATTTATTCAAACATTTCAAGAATTCATTTTCGCAACTGTAGTGGTGTTTTGGATGTTCAGGGCAGTGTAACAGCATGAAAACAGTATAAAAGTCAGAAATAAACAAAGCGTGAGTAGTGCTTATTTCTGAACGATTCATTTGTTCTTTGTAATGAATCTTATCCTTCTCTTATTCGGTTTTAAATAGTTTCCAGTCTGTCCCATTCAAAATAAATAAATAAATAAATAATAACTGAGCAAATAAATAAGTATTTTTACGACGAAAAAACAGCTATTTATGGAACGACGTAAACACACATTTCCACCCAGCTAAAGTCCTGATTTTTAAATTTTTACAACAGTTCATTGCGGATTAATTTTCTGTTTCTAATGGCAAGTTATATTTGCGCGCGTTTGTGTGTGGGAGGGGGGGGACACTAAATCTAATAAACTACACTAAAATTGAGAAAGAGCATGTCCCATCATTACAATACATTACACGTACCTAGGCAACTGTTTTTCTTGATTTTGTCATTCCACATTTATCATTCATTAACTAATCGACTTAATTATTCATTTTCGCCATGCACGAATGTGAAATGAACGCTTTTGCTTTCGCCCCCCTCCCTGAAAGATAACGAGACGGGTTATCTCGAGCGCCCTCTAGCAGAACAATGTCGACTGTCATAAACCACACGTGTGACGTCAGCGGGGGAAATGACCAAGGTCCTTTACGAGTTCAGGAGGGATATATTAGCTCGATTTCCAGCCGAGCATTGCGTTTCGCCGGACTCGGGGTCAGCCCGAGCGAATGAATGTGAGCATTCGGAGGGAATAGCCCGGGAGCTAACTGTTGGAAAACTGCAAATCGTGATAAGAAGATGCCACTTGGTGGGAATGTTGTTTAGGGCTATACATTGAAATTAAGACCCAGAGGCACTTTCAAAAACCGTTTTAATCCAAGATGGCGGCGTTTTTCAAAATGGCGGCCTATGCTACTGCTTTTGTAAATTAACTCACACAAAAAAGGTTTTTTATATCAAATTATATGTTTTTCAGGCCAAGGATTTCATTTAGTATGTTGAAAAAAAGCTAAATGTTCATTTTGATGTTTATTTTTTATTTATTTTTAAGAATTATATTGTTTACGAGAAGACTACACGTAGTATCCAAAATCTTTTAGAAAGGTAGCCAAATTGCGACCGAAGAAAATAAACTGGGAAACCTGGTGCGGTGGTAACCTAACCATGCTCAAATTAGTCTCCTAAGAACTCCACACACATCTCCCAGCGGTGCTGCTATTGTTAGAAGTACTCTGAGAAGGCCCGTTTAGTCTGCGGAGTTAGCGACAAAAACAGCCGAAATATTTCACTTCCGGATACCAGTGTGAAATTTGGTACAGAGCGTATGTACCTAAATAAGAACAAAAAACCGCCGGGAGACACTTAATCAGTGGTTTTGAACTCCCGTGATGACGTCATCAAGATGGCCGCTTTTACAGGTAAATACGTTCGTTTAATTGCTTAAAACTCCATCATAGATTGAAATATTGCAAAACTCAAATGTGTCATTTGAAAGCTCTTTGAAAGAGCTACTTGGAAAGATTTAATTTTTCTTTCTGAGGTCAAGGTCCCACCTGTAATGACATCATCAAAATGGCCGCTTTTACAGGTAAATACGTTTGTTTAACTCCCCCTAAAACTCCATCATAGATTTAAATATTTCAAAATTCAAATATATCATCTGAAAGCGCTTTAAAAGATCTATTTAGAAAGATTTAATTTTTCTCTTTGAGGTCAAGGGCCCACCTGTGATGACGTCATCAAAATGGCCGCTTTTACAGGTAAATGCGCTCATGTAACTGATTAAAACTCCATCATAGATTTAAATATTGCAAAACTAAAATATATCATCCGAAAGCGCTTTAAAAGAGCTATTTTATAGTGCTTGGTTTTATTTTCTAAGACAAATAGTTGAAAAGTTATAACAATTTTAAATTGAAATTGTATAACAAACGTATTTACCTGTAAAAGCAGCCATTTTGATGACGTTATCACAGGTGAGCCCTTGACCTTAGAAAGAAAAATTAAATCTTTCTAAATAGCTCTTTTAAAGAGCTTTCAGATGGTGTATTTGAGTTTTGCAATATTTGAATCTATGGTGGAGTTTTAGGGGAAGTTAAACAAACGTATTTACCTGTAAAAGCGGCCATTTTGATGACGTCATCACAGGTGGGCCCTTGACCTCAGTAAGAAAAATTAAATATTTTCTAAATAGATCCTTTAAAGCGCTTTCAGATGATATAGTTGAGTTTTGAAATATTTAAATCTATGATGGAGTTTTAGGGAGAGTTTAACAAATGTATTTACCTGTAAAAGCGACCATTTTGATGACGTCATTACAGGTGGGACCTTGACCTCAGAAAAAAAATTAAATCTTTCTAAATAGATCTTTTAAAGCGCTTTCAGATTATATACTTGAGTTTTAAAATATTTAAATATATGATGGAGTTTTAGGGGGAGTTAAACAAACGTATTTACCTGTAAAAGCGACCATTTTGATCTTCATCACAGGTGGGCCCTTGACCTTAGAAAGAAAAATTAAATCTTTCTAAATAGCTCTTTTAAAGAGCTTTCAGATGATATATTTGAGTTTTGCAATATTTGAATCTATGATGCAGTTTTAGGGGGAGTTAAACAAACGTATTTACCTGTAAAAACGGCCATTTTGATGACGTCATCACATGTGGTCCCTTGACCTTAGAAAGAAAAATTCTATCTTTTTAAATAGCTCTTTTAATGAGCTTTCAGATGATATATTTGAGTTTTGCAAAATTTGAATCTATGATGGAGTTTTAGGGGGAGTTAAACAAACGTATTTACCTGTAAAAGCGGCCATTTTGATGACGTCATCACAGGTGGGCCCTTGACAGAAGAAAGAAAAATTACGTCTTTCTAAATAGCTCTCTTAAAGAGCTTTCAGATGATATATTTGAATTTTGCAATACTATTTCAATCTATGATGGAGTTTTAAGCAGTTAAACGAACGTATTTACATGTAAGAGCGGCCATTTGATGACGTCATCACAGGTGGGCCCTTGACCTCAGAAAGAATCATTAAACCTTTCCAAATAGATCTTTTAAAGAGCTTTCAGATGATATAGTTGAGTTTTGAAATATTTAAATCTATGATGGAGTTTTAGGGGGAGTTAAACAAACGTATTTACCTGTAAAAGCGGCCATTTTGATGACGTAATTAAAGGTGGGACCTTGACCTCAGAAAGAAAAATTAAATCTTTCCAAATAGCTCTTTCAAAGAGCTTTCAAATGATACATTTGAGTTTTGCAATATTTCAATCTATGATGGAGTTTTAAGCAATTAAACGAACGTATTTACCTGTAAAAGCGGCCATCTTGATGACGTCATCACGGGAGTTCATGACCCCTGATCAAGTGTCTCCCGGTGATTTTTTGTTCTTATATATGTAAAAAAGCTCTGTACCAAATTTCACACTGGTATCCGGAAGTGAAATATTTCGACTGTTTTTATCGCTAACTCCACAGACTAAACGGGCCTTCTCGGAATGCTTCTAACAATAGCAGCACCGCTGGGAGATGTGTGTGGAGTTCTTAGGAGACTTATTTGAGCATGGTTAGGTTACCACCGCACCAGGTTTCCCAGTTTATTTTCTTCGGTCGCAATTTGGCTACCTTTCTAAAAGATTTTGGATACTACGTGTAGTCTTCTCGTAAACAATATAATTCTTAAAAATAAATAAAAAATAAACATCAAAATGAACATTTAGCTCTTTTTCAACATACTAAATGAAATCCTTGGCCTGAAAAACATATAATTTGATATAAAAATCTCTTTTGTGTGAGTTAAATTGCAAAAGCAGCAGCATAGGCCGCCATTTTGAAAAACGCCGCCATCTTGGATTAAAACGGTTTTTGAAAGTGCCTCTGGGTCTTAATTTCATTGTATAGCCATTAGCAACATTCCTACCAAGTGGCATCTTCTTATCACGATTTGCAGTATTCCATTGATTTTTGACAGTTAGCTCCCGGACTAGAAAGCCCTTTGTTCATTTCACGAATCGCCGGACATTCTTAATCACGGGGACGGGGGCTCGGGTGTAAATAGAAGTTGGAACACGTTTGGATCGAATTTTGACCGCTCCGCCAAAATTTTCTTCATATTTTCAAACTCTGAAAGCTTAAATAGATCCGTTAAGATTGGGGGGAGGGGGGGGGGATTTTCGTTGAATGAGCGGAAAATGTTGAATTATGACTATACCCTGTGTAACGAGAGCTGGTGGCTCAAACTAAAATTAATTTGCTATGGACTTTTTCTCCACTTAGCTTTTGCAACAATGGTTAAATGCAAACGGTTGAAATTGCTGTATGCGTAAACTATTATACTATTGAAAAATCAACGTGAAACACAATTTTTTCTTAGAAATTTTCGCTTTATTAATGTACACTGGCGGAAAAAAAATCCCAACACCAAGAAAGACTTGTGTTAGATAAACGAAATTTGGTAGGCGTGTTTATACAACTAAAAGATGACATCGATTGAAATTTCGCGCTCCGCGCATAAGTGTGGCGCAGCTGGCGTCACTCAGAACATGCAAATAAGGCTTGTTTTAAAAGCGTGTTGTGAAGCTCGTGAGTATTATTTTTACGTAAAAGTTGACGAATTGCGTTCATGTTAGCCAGAAATGCCTTTAAAAGACGAAGGAGCCATTATCAACAGCTCACCGAGTTTGAGCGAGGTCGTATAATTTGGCTACGAGAAGGTGGATTTTCATTTCGCGTTATTGCAGAAAGACTTGGGGGGAAATGTTTCCACCATGCATGATTATTGGAAGCTATGGTCAAGGGATGGTACTACCTCAAGAAGATCGAGTTCCGAGCTGCCGCGTGGCACAACTGAGAAGGAAAATCGCCAAATCTTGCGTACGGCTGTGGCGCATTGTGCTGCATCTGCGGCTGACATTCGAGCTGCAGTTGGTACCATCGTGACCCAATGAATGGTAAGAAACTGTTTACTGCAAGGACAGCTCCAAGCCAGGCAGCCTGTAGCCAGTATTCCATTGACTGCAAACCATTGCCGTTTCTGACGGCAGTGGTGCTAAGACAGAGCTCACTGGAAGTCGGAGTGGAGATCTGTTGTAATTTTTGATGAAAACACATTCTGCCTTAGTGCCAGTGGTGGCTGGCTGTATATTGGTCAGAAAGAGGCCAGGGGACCACCTGCATCCAAGCGGTCTACGGCCTAGACACACGGAACCCACAACTGGAGTCATGGTCTCTGGAGCAATTTCCTGCGACATCAGAGGCACTGTTGTGGTTATCCCAAACTCATTGACTGAAAATTTGTCGTCAGTCTGGTAATTTAACCAGTAGTACAGCCCTTCATGAGTAGCATTCCAGGGGGAGTTTTCTAACAGGATAACGCTCGCCCTCACATCGCTGCTGTAACGCAATGTGCTCTACAGAGTGCTGACATGTTACCATGACCTGCAAAATCACCAGGACTGTCTCCAATTGATAACGTATGGGACATCATTGGACGGCACCTCGAGCATCATCCACAGTCAGCAATGACGGTCCTAGTATTGACACAATAAGTGCAACAAGCATGGCACTCCATACCAAAAAGTGACATTCTGCACCTGTATGACACAATGCATGCACGCTTGCAGACTTGCCTTCAAAATTCTGGAGGTTACACCCTCTATTAAATTAACATAATTTCACATTTGCACAGCATTTTCTTGAGCTTAAATTAGCCAGTGATCTTGTACATTTAATCAATTAAACATGTTAACTAGACAATTGCATTACCCAAATTTCATTAATCTACAGTAATTTTTTCTTGGTGTTGGGATTTTTTTTCCGCCAGTGTATGACTAGATTTGTTAGAAAACGTTGAGAAATAACTGAGACATGAGGATATAAATAAAAGCTTAAACCTAATTCGATAAACATAAAGTAAATGAAATGCCTCAACAGCAGTGCATAAAAAAAAGAGTGGAGCTGTTTTCTTTCGTATGGTTTCCATGGAAACGACGCAAAATTTCTAAACTTGATACGCCTATTTCAAAGCAACGCAGTATAATCGCTGTAAAATCTAATTGTATTCTTCACACCTCGAACTTGAAATGTGTAAAATTTTATAAACTAAAATCGCACATTGCACAAATATGTTTCTTTAATACTCAACTTTTTTTTTTTTTTTAATATAAATTATTTTGAGTGAGAAAGGAAAGCTTCTGAATCTGAGCTCGATGTTCTACCAACTGCACTACCTAGGATTAAGACATAGGTAGAATATTTCTCCTTAATTTGGTATCACGAAGTGCCGTCGTTCCTTTCTTTTATTTTTTGCTCTGATTATTGCCGTATTTCCCCTAGACCAAAAAATGGGGCAGGGTGCTTTCAGATGAAAGGACTCTTTAATTCAATTAAATGGGTATTTCTGATAGAACTTTTGAAACAGAAAACGGGCTTTTCCCCTTTTAAGTGCACAGCATGCATGCAAAACCCAAGTTTTTCTTCTTTTTTTAATAATTAAAAGCTCTTCAACGTTTATCTTTAAAAAAATTATGACATTCAGATTTACATGTAAATCAGTCACCTTTCAAAAAAGTTTGCTTTTTTTTTTCTTGATCAACTTTTGTTAAAATTTCAACGGACAAGGGGGGCGCGTTAAACGTTAACTCCAAAGGGGCAGAGTGCACGCTGTTCTTAAAAAGCCTGGGGGAAACAGTACATTCCATTTATGGTTACGTTAAAAAAGTTTTAGTAATAAATTTCAAAAACACTTTTAAATAAATAACTGAAAATGTACAAATTTTTAGCACCATAAACTATTTTTTTCTTTGAAGATTTCCACAATATTCTTCGCACACAACTGAACATAATTACAACAATAGAACATTAAACATTTACAACTGAAATATAGTAACTATCATCAATTTGTGTGTGTGTGTTACAGTCATTTCCATTTATTGGTATTATCCAAAATGGCACGATGAATGAACTTAAGGGTCATTCCATAGAAATGTGAACCTCAGCCGAAGAAAAAAAAACACCGAAGTGAAAAAAGTATCAAAAAATAAATAAATAAACAAAAATCATACAAGATAAGAATTTAAAAATAAAATTGAAATATTATTGTAATTATCACTGAGATTAGCCATAATAAATAGTTTGTAGTGTGTTTACTGCTTGTTATTCGATGGTAACGTTAGTCACGTTACATTAGTCACACTCCATCTTGAGTAAAAGTGACACTTAGGACTAAAAAAAAATTAAGATTTAATTAATGTGTTTTATGTTTTTAAAAGCCAACTTTACACATTTTCCAAATGAATCGTTTATTTCGAAAAGGTAACATCTCTATTTTGATCTCCTCTGTCTCTTTAGAAAATTAAACAGCGCACGGTTATATTTTTGAATGTCATAATCAATGGTTATTTGGTAAATTATTGCAGTAATTGTGTACTTAACTAAAGGCATTTTTTCATTGATTATGACATTCAAAAATCTAACCGTGCGCTGTTTAATTTTCTAAAGAGACAGGGGAGATCAAAATAGAGATGTTACCTTTTCGAAATAAACGATTCAAATATATCATTCAATTTTTAACATTTGCTAAACTTTGAGACATTTTTGCCTCACAACATGAGCATACATTTTCAGGGTTGCAAAAATGTTACGTTAGTCACGCTGCTATTTCGCTTGAAAAAATATCTACTGTCAGTAATTTTGTTTTAAATTCTTAGCAGAAATGATACATAGATACCATGTACATTGCAAATCTACCAGCATAACTAAAAAATATATTTTATCCTTTAAGTTACACGTAAAAACAGTTACAAAATCAGCTCTGAATGTTACGTTAGTCACTATGGAATGGCCCTTAACCGTACCATATTTTCTCCAAACTAAAGGTTCCTCATTAGAATAAATCACAGATTTTCAAAAAATAAAACCTGCATTCAAAGAATATCAATAATTTCATAAAATTTTTGCATTTTTATGAAATGATTACTTGTATGATTTCGCATTTTTTTATGCATTTCTATGAGTTGAATCCGCGTATTGATTAAATTGATTCCATATTTTTAATAGCTTTCTAGCGGGGAAAACCTTAGAAAGCAAGATACATTACATTGTTGCCACGTATCGAAACAAAAATCCCTGGCTTCGGGTGTTTCTTGGAAACAGAAGCATAACAAAGCACAAGTATCATACGCGAAAGAGAAGAAAAATAAATCAAAGGATGTTTTGTTAGGGCGAAAATAAATTCAGCGTAAGAAATGGGGAAGAAGAAATCGAAAGCGCAAGATTCCATTTGGCCTAGAGGGCAAATTCCTAGAACTCGACCCTAGTACTTTGTCTCCTTCTATTGGAATGCAGGAAAAGCTATCTTTCTATGCATCATGTAAATAATGTCAGAAAATAATTAAACGTTTCGCCATTTATGTTTTATTGATTGTTTTTTTTTTTCTCCATGTTTAATCGTAGTGTGGTGTAACGCCGAAGTTTCAACAACAGTTATTCAGGCTGAATGTTTCTAAAAGAATTTATTTGATACTGGAAGTCATATTTTTTGCAGTTTTTGCAAAGCTGATTTTTTCTTCGGGTTTATTTATTCATTCATTTATTTATTTTTCATTTTTATTTATTTATTTTATTTTAATGATAGAGCCCATTAAATTCAGCAACGATTGTATCAAGTGTAAATAAAATATTCAAGTCTGAAAGAGTCTCAATACATTGCATTTTAATAATAGTTTTGAGAAAGTTAGCCCATTAAGACCTTGAAATCTAAATCCGTGCCACACAGTTCTCACAATATTTAACATTATTAATCACAACAAAATTAACTGCTTGAGCTCTCTGAATCGCCAACTATTTATACCGTGGGCACAATTTCATTGCCTCCGAAACGTAAATAATCAAACGTGTTACAACCAGGGCTTATTTGACATGGGAGCATCTTCGATGAATTTTTACAAATCAGACATAACTTCAGAACATGTATTATAAATGACTATAGGTTCTATAGAAATTAGGGCTGAGGGCTGTGATATTTTTTAAAATTAAAAATCAAACCCCGATTTCAGCTAAATCTCTTGTAGTATAAGTCTTTACACTAGTTAATCAAATAGTAATCATACATCAGGATATGTTATTTAGTAGGTATAGTATTTCTAAGAGAAAGAAAAGGGAGGGCGGATATGATAGAATAGTCTAGGTAATGTAAAATAAGGGCTTTTTCTTTTGCCTTTTTGGACAAAAGAATAAACTACTTTTAAATTCATCCTGGAGACAACTTTTTCAAAAAAAAAAAAAAAATGGCGACAGAAAAAACTTTAAAATTTTCATTTAACTAAACATAAATAATCGCAACTAGTTAATGTTTAGCACTTTTGAGTGTCACATTTTGAACCAATGTACGGAGCAGATAGAACATTAAAATGTTGAACGATACGAACCGCGTCTACGTCCCTCCTGACCAGTAAAGAATTTTCCCCCTGCTAAATTGAAACATTCCATTAAACCTTTCATTAGCACTAGAACAGTGCGCGTAGCACTTTTTAAAGGAAATGTCATCAAGTTCATTTTCGTAATAATCATTCTAGAATTAGACTCTTTTCATCCGTAAGCTCCTCCTTTAAAAGTCATGGGGTACAGTAGCAAGAATCGATGATTGCAAGCAGGCATTTCACCAGTCACCATTTTTGGGTTTTGACGGCAAACGACGAACTCAAAGGATTATTCCTATAGTGGCCTCTATTGAATTTCTTTATTAGTTGCCATGTTCCTGTATGTATCTGATATTGTTGTCATTTAATTAACTTTCTAACTTACTATCCACTAAGCTGGAGCACTGAATGCTGAAATCTTCTGTTAAAATTTTGTTTTGCCTCGAAACATTGTTGGAAAAGTTTTTTTCTACCTTTACTCTACTTTTACTTTAGTACTATCCCTACATTTTTCAGAACTTAATTACGCATAAAGTCTTAATTTTGTTTAATCAGTTAAAAAAAAAAAGCACAAGATTGAAATCTGATGAAAATTAATCTATGCTTCAATCGAACGTCGTTGGCCTAATCGATTAAGAATCGTCAGCCACGTGAATCGAGTTTAAAGTGCTTGGCTGTTATTTTGAGCAAAATTGCCGATCAGAAACATTTTGGGAGGTCACAGTATCCTGCCGTGACCTCAAATCCGGGCACGCCTGCCCCGTACATAGAGAGGCTTTTCTTGCAAAAATTAGTGATGTGTCAATGAAATATGCCTTTTCGACAAATCGCTAATCTTCTATTATCGTTTAAGCAGTAGTAGGGTGACATCATGTTTAAAACTTTAGACCCATAATTTGAACAATGAACATCAAAAGATGTAAAGCCGTGTTTTTGGCTCTCTTTACTTCTATAAGAGGATTTCTGCCTTCAGCTCGGTGAATCCTATTGTAGGTTGACGAGTGCCAATAAGCACGAAACTGCAGACCTTGGATGGAATAACCGAGTTGGCGGTATATTGCATCAACATATGTCTTTACCCAAGTAGCACACTTCGTTTTTTAAAGGTTGTAAAATGGTTATTAACGTTGTGACAACGGATTAAAAACGTTTATAAAACGTTTAAACGTTTTTTGTGCTACCTTGGTATGCTGCGAGAAGGGAGCCTAATAAAGAAGGCAGTAAGGAAAATATTTTATCGAGGAAAACAATAAATGAATCCTCCCGCAAACGAATACCGACAAATTCAAGAATCTAAATAAATATATCATTCAGAGTTGGGCTCATATGAAATATATTATTGGTTTCGCTGCCTCTTTTCTCATTTCTTTCTAATCTTCTAATAGTTCTGTAAGGAATCATTATTTTCGAAAAACATTTTTTTTCTAAAAAAGGATCTTAAGAGTTATTAAACGGTGATAGATGGTATTATGTCTGGCTGGCACACCTGTAAAAACCAAACATGGTGGGAAACGGTTTGGTTTTTATCTCTTTGGCTATCCACCCACTCTCTAATGGGAATTCATTTAAGCGCGGGGACATCCATTCTACGAGTTGCTACACCGGGAGAGTCATTTGGGGCACCCCTTCCCTCCAAGAGAATGACCGGCCCCTCTGAAGGGAGCGGCTGAAGCGGCAGGTTTCCAATTTGGTGGTCATTAGGGGCATAATGGGGTCATTCAGGACATCCCAGCGCGAAGAATAGAAGGGGATATAAAACATTCTGACACAAGTCGGAGGATAGCCGCTTTGTGTTTCCGCTGTCAGGCATTCGGGCACCCACCGCAACTCTGTCCTTCACTCACCTTGAGAGGTAACTGAAGGGGTGACATCTTAATCGAAGTGACTTCTGGAAGGTAATTATGTCTCGTGAAACAATGTGAATAAAGACGAGGGATGTTGTTTTTCACAAAATAAAAAAGCTCTTTGTTAGCGATGAGTTATATTCAAAATCGACTCCACTACATCCAACTTTTCTAAAACGGAAGTTCTTTCAGAAGGAATGTTAGACCGTTGCTGGCGAGATTATCTTCATTCATCAAAACTTGCAATCAGAATATATCTTTTTACTTATTTTCAGAAACAACGCTACACCGAAAAATTATCGTCATTATAGAGAGTTTAGTGAAACAAGACTGAAAGTAGTCAGTGCTTTCTGCATGGAGTATAACGAGTTGCACACCCGCACCGTTTAACGAATCTGAATTTAAAGTGCATGGTTTTGCTGTTAGAAAACAATGAGATTTAACCGGCTTTTCCCGATATGCGAACATTTAATGCAATGCCTTGCACTTTGTTTGCTGTTTGCATTGCCAATACTTTAAGGCTCATCTTCACTAAAAATTTCTGGTTAATAAAATAGTTTTTTCTTTTTTTCAATATGCTCAATACTATGCCTGCAGAAGTTTCCTGTCTGTGGGGGCTTAATGAGCCTTTTCTCTAATCCACTGTTGCAACGAGCATTGCTGTCACTATTTGCAAGGCCGTTGTGGCCTGATTGGTAAGGCTTTAGAGACTGTAACTGGAGGTTCCCGGATTCAATACCAAACGGTAGAATATGAACAGTGCTTGCTAATGGCGACTGGGGCATGTTAAATGTGAAGTGGTCGCAAAGTCCTCCAAATTCCCAATCCAAATCAACTCCTCAGGAGGTACTGTATCAGGTTGCTAAAATGTTAGTAATTTATTTAACTTATCAAATCACATGCTAAGCTACGAAACTGTATTTTATTTATTTATTTGTTTTTTTGTTTTTTTTTTCTTTTTTGAATACACATTTTTACTTTACAACAGCATGTCGCTGCACCGAAATAGGAAGATATGTGTTTGCGTATTTAAAGTCCCCCCCCCCCCCCAGATGCATACAAGATGTAAGGTTAGTGGTGGGAAATATTGAATAATAGACTATCGATAATTTTTTTCGCGTGATTACTAAATGCTGCTCCTCAGTCAGTTTCGTTCGTAAGTTTGCTGTCAAGGAATATTTGTTTTATAGTGTTAAGAAAGTTCTACAGGCCAGCTTATGGCAATAAGCTTGATAAATGGATGTTCTTAGAAATGAGCATTATAAAATGAGACAGCATTACGTTTAGGAAAAGTGGCTTAGTTTTTCATTCAGTAATTGTTTTTTATTTCATACATGTTTCTCTAAAGTTTGGTAAGCTGTTCATTCCATGATGGCGTGTCAGATTATGTGGAATATAATACTATGATGGATGACGTGCAGCAAAGAAAACCAAATATATTTTAGACCCCTAACCTAACCTTCATAAGAAAGACAATTAAAAGTCAAGTTTACTGCTAAGCACCAGCAAAACGACAACAAAAACTCTAATAGCATAGGTGTAACACACGACTGATTTGAAAATAGTTACACTGTAATGGTTATATTTCCAATATTTAAAATATTTTACGTCATTATGTATCATTAAAGCTTGTTTCTAACCAGAAACTTATTTTTTGCCTTCATTTTCTTCATTTTTAATTTACTGCTTCATATTATTCAATTATTTTCTATTGCCACCTAAACGAATGCATTTATTTTAAACTTCCTCTTTTTTTGAACAGAAGGAAATTTTAAGAATCTACTTTTGATCAAACATAAAATCACAACTAGATAATGTGTGTATCAGTTTTGAGTTT
Organism: Uloborus plumipes; assembly: GCA_038373865.1. Taxonomy (NCBI): domain Eukaryota; kingdom Metazoa; phylum Arthropoda; class Arachnida; order Araneae; family Uloboridae; genus Uloborus; species Uloborus plumipes. Next base: position 74,268 of record JAXGGA010001181.1, read on the forward strand.
GAATTTTTAAATTAGTTACATGTTGAGCGAAAGTTTAATAAAAAAATTATTCAAGATATAAATACCTTTGTGCATAAATGTGAAAGATAAATACAACTGTAAAACAGCACAAATGAGTAGGGAAACTGCAGACACGTGTTTTGGCGTTACAAGGAAAGCCTTTTCAATTGCAAAAAAAAAAAAAAAAAATGTGAGTTTATGGATGCACAGACATCCGATAAAAGCCAACCTTTCGTAGGATTTCTGTGCATCCATAAGCTCTTTTTTTTTTTGGCATTAAAAAAGGCGTTCCTTGTAACGCCGAAACATGTGTCTGCAGTTTCCCTCCGCATTTGTGCTTTTTTAACGTTGTATTTATTTTTTATATAAAAATAATATAGTCAAAAGTTCCTCTAGAATATAATATTTTTCTCAAAGGAGAGGAAGAGAGAAAAAAGAACTAAAAAAATATAGCCTGGAAAAATGTTTTCGACGTACCACTATATCTACTAGAAATACAATTTGTGACTCCAGTACAAAATCATCTATCAAGTTTCCCCAAAAGCAAACGCAATTTTCGTCAAAGGTTAACTACCCAATCGTTAAAGTAAAAACCGAAACCCAAACTCATAAGATGAACTATGGCAATAGATGGAAAATGCTATTGTACATAAAGGGGAAAAAAAGGAAATAAGAGAAAAAAAAATCCCTAACACAACCACAGGAACATTAGGATTCACGCGGAACTTCTGCTTTTGACAGTTCTGCCCATTGATGCAGACCATACAGCATAAGGGCGGAGTAGACCGTTCCACAAAATGCGGAGAAAATAGAGCTTTTATATTTAGAAGAGCGCTTTCGAAAGGAGAGAAAAAAAAGTTTTCTATGCATGGTGGGGTGTTTCGAATACATTGCGGTTCATTTTAAAAGAGGTTCCATAACGTCCAAAAGGCTACTGCGTTAAATTTTCGTTCGCTTTTTGCGAAACCCTGCATGGAATACTAAAAGAATATTTAGGGTTAACCCTTAGAGGAAATCTATTCGAACGGGTTGCAAATTAGCGGCTGCTTCTGAAACACGTGGGATTTTTATATTGAAGTATCAATACAATAGCTAATGTTTATTGGAGAATTACTTTCAAAAAAGAACGCTCAAAATATGGAAAAATAGCCTGTTCAGAAATTTTTCGTCACTTGCCATTTTTTCGACGAAAGCAAATATTTATCTCATTTAAAAAAAAAAAAAAAGAAAAGCTAAATATGCTTGATAAAGATCCGCATAAAAAGACATGGAAGAAAATAAGCATGAACGTCTAACAATATCTCTAGTTAGAAGACAAGCAATAATAATAAATTAAAAAGATCACACGATAATAACTTATTAGTAAAACCCTGTTCATTAACGTTGAGTTTACATCAAATATACAAGACCACCTTTCTGAATTAAAGTTTGTTCAAAACTAATTCTGGGATACAGCATACCTAAAATATCACTAGCAAATTAGGAAGCGAAACAGTAAAGATTTTTTTTTGTTTTTTGTTGAAGTACTGTCTCACCACCGATGAGGTGGAAAAGCTAACACACGGCTGACAGGCGGAAAGGGATGCATCTATATTAGTTTTCAGAGATGCCAGCTTTTGCAGATGTATGTTAACCTTTGAATTAAGCAGAGTCACAATGAACGAAACACATGCATCATTTTTCTTTTTTTGTTCAAATTTGAACATTACTATTATCAATTAAATAGACAGAGAAAAACATTGAAAGTTTCATCATGTTTCAAAATATGACAAGAACTGTTCTAGAACTATTCTCCTCCTCAACTAACAATCTATCATTTCCATAACGACTAAACCGGTTAATTGAAATTCAAAGAGAAAGTATGAAAAGAAAAAGAAGCATGCGATGGGGGGGGGGGGGCTCCAAACCTAGAACATAATCATAAAGAAAATTAAAAGAACGTTGTTTATGTTGTGAATGCAAAAAAATAAGTTGGTAAGCGTTCTTTCAAAAGAGTACACAGGGCGTTAACATCGGAAGCCGAATATGTAGAGGGAAAATTCTTTTCTTACACAATTCTCTCTGTCTTTTCGTACACCATATTGCAAGCCCTATTTCAAGTACTTACTTTTTCTTTCTTCTTCGAAGCATAAGCTAAATTTCTCGGGATGAACTTTTTCAAGACACAATTAAGACATTGAACAAAGACTTATGCACTAATTAAATAGGAAAAATATATGAAACAGATTATAAGTGCACGCAGTAAAAGTATTTAATCTTATTAATCTCAAAAAAGTTAAACGGGGCGTGAACGGTACACTTAGAAAAAAATCTAAACGATGTTAATAACTAAATTACATAGTTTTACCAAAAAAAAAAAAAAAGTCTTTTAATAATCAAAAAGAGTTTGTAAAAAGAAAGTTCTATGATACTCAAATTTTTTTTTCTTTTTTTTAAGAGGAAAAAAAAGATGAAAAAAATACAAGTAGCAATCCTTTTTCATTTTTCTCAGCAACAAAATCGGTTATGTAGAAAATGAAGTAAGATAAAACGTAGGAAGAAAATTTGTAATAAAAAAAAATGTAAGAGACAGAGGAACTAAAAAGAAATACAATATGAAACTGCGATAAATTCGAAGAAATGATGATTAATCGGTTCCAAGTCAATTTACCGGACTAGTAGAGGCTTCGAGACGTAAGCTGATTTAAGTTGAAATTGATTTCAAAAAGAATCGTAGCCATTTGCAGATTATAAAACAAAAGAATACAAATAGATTTCAGTTAGCGAAGTTCTGAAATAACTTTGATAAATGGCTTAAAAACCGAGTCGCTTTTAGAAACATTTCGAGCGGTGCTAATACTCTTTTTTCCCCTCCCTTTTAGTTTAGTTTTTTTTTCATCTATGTGGCATCATACAGGTAATTCCGTTACCGGATATTAATCTTGTTCCAGTTTTATTAAACGGTAAAGTACCTTTATTACTCTCAATAGCTACATTGAAATGCATCGCATTTAGTGGATATAATGGAATGAGCAACCTTTTATAAAAAGCTTCTAATTATGAATTTAATGCATTTAAGAAACGTAAAGGAAGAATAGTTTATATGTTTGTTCCTATCTGCATTCACAAGTGAAAATTTTTGCACTCATAAAATAACTTCAAGAGTACTAAAAATCATTTTGGAATATAGTTATCGCGTCTACAAAAAGCAAAGATTATTTCAAAAAAAAAAAAAAAAAAAAAAACAGAAGATAATACGATACATATTCAAATGATTAAAAAATATATTTTGTGTAATTAGGAAATATATTTGAATTGAAGAAGAAAAATCCAGTTTCTATGCCTCCACACATTGTTTCCAGATAAATAAAGCTTTAATTACAGAATCAAATTGAAAGTGACTCAAAATCTAAATTTATGAGTATTTAATTTGTTTAAATTACTTCACTACATTTCTTAATCGAAGAAGATGATGTTAAAAAAAAAAGTTAAATTTCATGCTATTTTAATTCACAGTTTTAGAGCTTGGACTAGACCTTTCGGTGATCTAAGAAATTATCCAAAGAGATAGAACATTGCAATTTTGCGCAAACAAGGAAGACGACGTCTCATTGGACAGGTTTAAGTAGGTGTGTCTTTGTGTTACCTCTTTCAATATGCATTGGCCAAGAGACTCCAGCACCTCCTAAAGTTTACTGGAATTGTGAATCGTTGTTGTGGTGATATCCGAATTTGTTGTAACAAAATACCAAAAAAAAAAAAAAAGTGACATTCGAAAAACTCATTTTTACAAGTATCAGAAAGGATTGGAATTTTAAATGCGCCAATATACCACAAAATAATGTATCTGCTTTTTCTAAACATAGACAGTATTTTAAAAAGCAAGCGATAACTATGAGTAACGTCGAAAACGCAATATTAGATGCACAAAATAAAAAAGTAACACTTATTTTCACATTATTATACATTACGAGCTTTTGTTCCTATTACTATAGCTTCCTAAGTTCAAAATAAGAAATAAATAGAAACCCTCTTCTTTCTTACACAGTAACTATTTCTTGCGAAATAAAGATAAAGGGTAGGAAGGAAATAAAAACAAATTTTTTATTCTCCGACTTAAATGGAAGCATTACAGGTAGACATTCGCTTCACTTTTAAGCGTCCACGAAACAGCTTTCTGGATGGCACACATATTTATGCAATGGTGGAAATATATAAGATTTTAGAGACGCCGCCTCTTTATAAAGTGGCGCTTTACGCCGACTTTTTAGTGTGATTCGTTTTCCTTTTCCAAACAGAAAAACTGCAGTTTCGTGTTTCCAGGCAGTGGCGCTTCTGAAATGGCACGCAAGTGGTTCTATGTTATAAAGAGTGGTGGCTCCCTCCATTTGGAGATAGACTTCCTTTCTTTTTTGTTTTTGTGGCAGCCGGCAGGTTTGAATTTATTTATTCTACGCGCTTCTCTTTTTTTGCTGTGAGCTGCGTCTAGGAATATGTCAAGACTGCCGTCCCGGTAAATTCGAATTTCGAAGTGTGACTGGGCGAATGAGAAGGAATTCGAAGAGAGGGGAAAAGACAGAGGCAAAGGGGAGCGGGATACTGTCTCTAAGAAATTTTCGCCAAATATCGTGGATCATATACGGGACCTTGCAGGTACATATCTCAGCAATATTTTGAAGCAAGTGTCCGCGGAATTTTACTCAGCCATTTTGTTTCCCAAGACTAAACTCTGGGACCATTTTTTATTTTTCTGATGAGGGAAACTTTCATATTTCTTTCAAATAATATTTATTTACAAGGAAAAAATTCGAAACACACAAAACAATATAGCTGGACTTGCCATTAGCACAATAACCGTACTTCTGTTGTTGTTGAGCAATTTGGGGTGCGCTACTTCACTTTTCCAACTGTAAAGTCATTTGGGTGAAGTCCGACTTCCATAGTACACATGCAATAGAGACATGTTTATAGGGTAGGCAACCATGCACAGCACAACAACCATTCACACAAAGAAAGGACAAGGACAGGGGAGAGTACATCAATGTCCCAGTTGGAATTAGAATCCAGAACCTTCCCATCAGTATTAAACTTCTCTGACCACTAGACAAGGTGACCGGCAATGGTATCTCTCAAAATCAAAATGAACCATGAATTACTTTAGTGAATGCGTTAATGAGAGTTATTCCTGTCAGATTTTAACAAGGAGGCCAAACCCCTGCTCTGATCTTTTTTTTTTCTTTCCTACTTTTTTTTAATGCCTCTTTTCTTTTCAGCTTTTTTTTTCCTTCCTTTTTTTTCAATAATTTTACTCTTATTTAATTTTATGTTCTTTTTCTACAGTGTCTTCCAATAATACATATCATTTTGAATTCATAAATTCAAAATGAATGTACAATGTTTCTTTCTTTATTTTCTTCCGGCCTATCATCACACATTTGTGCACTGTTCATTATTAACTTCTACTGGAAAGTAGGCTTTAATATGACGAGCAATAGCCCTTAGGTATTTTCAAAATAAATTCATGGACTCCCCATGGCTCCGCGTTTGCTTCCCAACATGAATCGAAAAGGGCATTACATGGAAATTATGAGGCTATTATTTTGAAAACAGATGCGTCACAGTTTCTCTATTTTATGGCTTCCCACTGCCCAGTGAAGCACATTAAATAGCCTTTTACGGTCTCGTTAAAAGAATTTTAGAGCAGCCTAATCCAATTAGTTTAAAAGTAATTAGCAATCTTTGCAGTCCACTTTCCCTGAATAGGAAGTCTCCCCCCCCCCCTGCCATTCAGGTTTCCTCTCTATACGTGCTCGAAGGACTTCGGATGGTCGTCTTCGGAGCATAATGTAGAATAATGTAGAATATAAGGAATTATTAGGAAAGACTGCTAAAGCTGATAATATACTCCAGAAATGGAAAATATAGTGTGCACATCTATACGCAGGGGGGTTTACACTAACTAAAAAAGAACTAACAAAATTAGAAACAAATATTTATTTTACCAAGCAATGACATTCAAAAAAAAATTAACTACGAAATCAGTAAAAACAATTTTTTTTACTGAAAAAAAAAAAAACAAACACTGGAAATGTTTTTTCTAATTTATTTTTTCATTCATATAGTTTTTAATTGATCAAATAATTAGTTTTAAAACTAACGACGGCAATGTATTTGCATCTTTGCTAAAATTTGCTAATTGTATAAGTTTTCTTACTCTCACATTCGTAAAAATATATTTTCTAATTAAATGGTTATTAATTTCATAATGCACTTATTAAATAAAGTATTTTTTTAATATTTAATGAATGGATACTTATACCGCAATCAGTTCATTTCGTCATCTTGTGCATCATTCTAGATGGTCTGGTTCTAACCTCCCTAAAGGACGGGCCTAAGACCCGTCATTTAGGGAGGTTAGCAGGGACGATCAGCTGGCCGAAAAAAAATGTTTTAACTCATAATTGGGAATGCTTTTTGTTGTTTCCCGATAAAATGTTCATACATTATACACCCTTTGCCCCCCCCCCCCCAATCGAAATGCCGGGCCGGCATTGTATACGCATGTGTGTGTATATATGTTTCATTCGTGTGTTCAATTTAATATGCTCCTACCACACCGGAAAGCGTTATTTAGAAGGTCTCGTAGCAGAGAGCGACGTGAAGAAAGAAAAGACATTTAATTGCAGGAGCTGAACTCAATGACGGCAACACAGTTTTCTAATAGCATTCTATGGAGAAAAAAAGTTTAATAAATAAAAAGAGAAGCAGGCGTGGTCAGGTATTGCGCGTCGTCATTTCCGCTTCCTGTCGCTTCTACTGCCATCTGGCTGTTGAATGTAGAGTTTCTTTTTTTCCTGTTTGATGCCATCTTCATTTGAAAAAAAAAAGAGAGAGAGACATATTTTTATTACTTTTGTATTTATAGACATGGCAACTTCTCTTCGCATTCGATAGGCTCTGCGTGGAAAAACTTTTCTGAACAAGGTAAAGGGGGAAATAAATAAAAACTTTTTCCGAATATCCATAAAAGTTTTATGCTTTTTCCAGAAAGTTATAAATTCTTTTTATGGGCGCCTTATTGATTGAATGTCGTTCTCCCATTAATAAAAGCTGTGAGCTTCAAAGGCTAATTTTGGCTTATGATCTCCCATTTTGTGAAATTATTGCAGCTCTCGTTACGTGCGAGAGAGAAAAAATTGCAACTTTGCCAATTTATACTTTATGCGGCTTGCATAATTTAAGCCGGAACGACGCTCCTGCAACGAATCGGAAGAAAACAAGGCGGGAAAGCCATTTCTCTGTTTTATACGGCCGCCTCTGCTAATGCCGTCGGATGCAAAAGGCTCGTACGTTTGCATTTAAAGAAACATTGACCAAAAAAAGAAAAAGTAGAAGCTTAACCTTATGTTTTGAGAAAGGGAGGGGGGGGGGTCCGAAAAGTAAAATTAAATACTGGGGCTGGGAAAATGATGGCTGATTTGGAAAGTTTGATTTTGAAGAATTGATTTGGGTCTCGTAAAAACTCAAGTGTCCGGAATGATGAAGCTGAACATCATGCATTATTGGAAAATGTAATTTTGATCGAGTGAAGTAAGATCCTTTTTCAGTTCGACCTAATTAAGAAATTGGATGAGAGTGTGAAATTATTTCGGAAAAAAATAGGAAAATGTAGAAAAAAAAGCTTCGCTCGGAAATAAATCAGTAATTATTTTCAAAATCAGAATTGCAAAAAAAGGGGAAAAGAAACATGATAGTGAAATTAGTAAAACTTAAAAAATAATCATCCTGATCACTAATCGGTTTCGCCGATCAATCTGTAATCGGTAATCGTCCAATTCGCTTATCGGTGCATCACTAGCAAAGACACGCGACAGAACATTGTAATTATTCTTCAATCATGTTGGAATAGCACAACTTCTGTTTATAATTCATTTATTTCTCAACAATTATATACATATGTGTCAAATAATGTACATGTTAAAAGCTCTCGAAAAAAGTTAGACTTGAATAGCTTTTAAAAACGCTTTTAAATCTATGACTTGACTTGAATAAAAGAAATCTTCGAAAACATGCATTTTTTGAGAAGTTTAAACTGCCCAAAATAAACAAATAGATGTTTGACTAAGTGCATCCGTGCAATTAATTTGCTAAATTTATAAAAAAAACTAACTTTATTATTACCATCACTTTCCATTGTTTTGAGAATAATTAAAAAGAACTACGTCACTTCCGTCAAACGATAAGGTTGCGGACCAGAATTGCGAAGCTCCCGGATAAAAAGTTTCACTTCAAAAAAGCATAAAAACATTGCACAAATTCTGAAAGTCACAACTACTGTACGTCCGTGAAAACTGCGCTTAGCACTAGCGAATCATTCCACTTAAAAAGGGGGTGAAGGGTTGTGAGTGTGAACTTTCCGAAGTTTTAATTAAAAACTTGCATTTGCTATCCTTTTGAAATATTCAACTAAACTATGTATTTGAAATTAGAATAGTTCTACGTTGTTTGATACGGCTCAAAATGCTTCTTATTATTCTAAACTTTATTGTTATCTTACCTAATACCCGTAAGATCAGAGAAGACTTGACGCATGCGTAAATACGTGGAAGGTTTTACCAAAGAAAATCAGACAGTAAACTGTCCTGATTTCATGAAGTGTACCCAACTTCAACGATTTATTCGCATCATATCAACAAACCAAGTAAGATTGCGAACTTGAGCAACATTACTTAATCGTGTAGAGGCACATAAATAGGGGCGGGAGCATCCCAGGAAACGCGTGCTGGTAGGAAGGGGGAGGGGGTGGAAAGGCCGGATGATGCATCGTCCGCTTCAAAGACACAATGTGGCCGGACCGTCCTGCTCATGACGGCTCGAGAAATGGATAGGCGGTTCCCACCATTATAACGTCATGGAAGATGGTAAGCTATGGCCCGAGGATGCTTTGGACGGATTCGACAAAGACGCGCAAGAAGCAAAACTGCACAATGGAGCCAAGTATTATTATGGAGGCAGCAAGAAAAACAGAGAAGTTGTGAAACTTGTTGGAAGTTTTTGCACCTTTCGAGGAAAACGCTCAATAGATAGCATGCATATTTGGCACTTCATAAACTTCGAAAAATAAGCAGCATTAGCTACCAGAAATTGTGTGTCTGGTTGTTTTTGGGGAGTTTCTTTCGTTTTTTTATTGGTGAGGGAAAAAAAACATTAAAGCTCCTACGTTTTCCACAACAAAGTTAACAACTTTAGCATTACAGCAAGATAGTTCCTAACATTTATTTCGCTCTGAATCTCAAATCTTAAAAACATTGGGAAATACATTTGCTGCTTTTTAAATATCTTTTTGATCGCATTTACCAGCAGTATTTTTACTCATTAATAAAGAAAATAATCAACGGCTATTGGGTTGAACAAAGATTTTCCTTCTTATAAGGTTTTTTTTAAAACACGTGACGTACTTAACAATGATTTGAGAACACTTTTTTAAAAAAAGGCCCATTTTTTATATATATGTTGTGTATATACAAAAAGTTTTCTTAATTAAGTACCTCTACATCACATACGAAATTTTGTTCTATATAATTTTCTTCGGGATAACAATTTCAGTATTTTGTCCTTTTAACAGAAGAACCGTCAAAATAACTGGTTTCACTGATTTTTTAACTACTGTTTTATTTACTCACACAATTTCATGGGCGTAGGAAAATGCTTTTTTCCCCTTTGCTCTTTGTATTATGACATCTGTTTCGGGATCGAGGATAATTAGTATTATTTTTTGTTCTATGAGCTTGCTTTTCAATATGAGTCGCTCCAGCATATTTCTAACTTAAACTGAAATTTATCATCCTTTTTTACGTTGATTGAACGCAAGACACATCCAATGCTTTTAACTACTATTTCAAGTTTCGCATAAACGTGCTCATGATCTAGTGGAACACTGTAAAGTTATTGAAAAAAAAAAAACAGAGAACCGTTTTACACAAATACAACTAAGTCTAAAATGATAAACTGGCCGAAAAAATATCTCCGAAACACACGCTGCAAAAAATGTACTGTTGTTTTTACAATGTAATAATGGCAGCCGAGGTTTCAATTTACAACTGTAAAATGCACAGTAATAAACTGTAAAACTAGCAATTTTACAGTTTCTTACTGTAAAGTTAAAAATTTCACAATTCATTGCCGTAAAATTTAGCTGTATTATACTGTAAAAGTAACAGTGTAATCAGGCAACAGGGGTTCTAGTTTAAAACTAAAATGCACGGTAATAAACTGTAAAATTGGCAATTTTACAGCGTATTACAGTTATATTGGCAATCTTACAGTTTAGTACTCTAAAAGTAGCAATTTTACTGTTTATTACTGTAAAGTTAGTAATTTTTACAGTTTAGTAGTATAAAATTAGCTGCAATATACTGTAAAAATAACATTAATTTTTTACAGTGCAGCAGATAAAAAATGCTTTCTAAACCCACAGAATTCTTTTAGAAAGGAGACACAGTACATTCTAAAGAAGATAGAATGTGGTGCACGAAAGAGTGCATGAGTGAAAAGAGAAAAGAAAAAAAAAATTGCTAAATATAAATAGAGCAGAAAAAAAAGAGATGGTGTTTCAAACTTTATTCCTTTCTTTTTAAATTCATAGCATTTATTCGCTGAAGTTTTTATAATATTAATTACATGTTCTAGAAATGAAGGAATGAAGTCAAGAAGAATTTCATGAAAACCGATACTTTGAAATCTGCAAAGAAACTTCGAGGCATGAATTTTATATTCAAATGAATTCATACTTGCTTTCTTATAACCAAAAAACCGCGACACTTTCATTAAACAACTTATTCACAAGTAGCTTGACGTACATTGCAAATGTTGATTTTTTTTTTTTTTTTTTGAGCATTATTTATTCACCACTTTCTAAAATCATGTCGCTTGAACTATAACATTTCAATTATTTCATGACTTATAGTAAAAATGAGTGTTATGAAGTATTAGATTATACGAAAATGTTGTCTTTTTGTAGTAATTGACAAAAAACCTTCAAATATATCATCTCCATCATCATACATTTAAGTATAAAATACATGTGAAAGAGGACCCTCTCTCTTTTTATATGTACATGCAGGAAAAAAACAGATACACACACACACACACACACACACATATATATATATATATATATATATATATATATATATATATATATATATATATATATATATATATATATATATATATATATATATATATATATATATATATATATATATATATATATATATATATACATACAGGATATAGATAGAGATAGAGATAGAGAGAGACAGAGAGAGAGAGAGAAATAAAACAAATGGACATTCGCTACTTCTTCACTTACACACCTCTTAAATTGACCCTACGTATTGCGATGCTTAATCTTCGGTTAGAAAAGCAGACAAGTAGAAGATGGGTAAAAAATTATGAACAAGAAAATAAACAACGGAACAGGAGCAAAAAAAAGAAAAGAAAAAAAAAACTTTTTGTTATTCGTAAACTCTACTTATTTATTTCTATTCTCCTTGCATCCGCGAAGAAAAGGGGAAAAAATCTCCCAATGTCCAGACGAAGAAAAGAAAAAAACAAAAATAAAATAAGAGTCTCGTAAGGATTCGAACGTGTCCAAAAAGAATTTTTTCATTGCCTAGTCAGTTCCCTCTTCTCGATTTTTTTTTCTTCCAAAGGAGGATGGAACTACTTGGATCGAGTTCGACAGTGTATGAATCTGGTAAGATGGAGTTTGGGCTGGTTTCGTTCACACTTTGTCGAAGATGTCTCTTGATATGTTACCGTTAAAATATATACTGCAGTTATTTCATAGAATATCAAGTGATCTCATGAAATAACTGATCGTGTCCGTTAAAGTGTGCAACATGTTAATACACTGCTCGACATTGAAAATGCAACACCAAGAAGGAGTGGTCAGAAATTCATGCAAATTTTACCGTAGACGCACGTCACTGAGTTATGCAAATGATATGAAATGCGCAGCTCTCCGACGCACGTGAAGTAAGATATAAGAGAATGAAGTTGAAAAGTGGGCTATGTTCATGTTGGTTTTTCTGCCAGACTAATTATCGGAGAAATTTGGTTTTTGTCTCGAAGGATACGTGTGATAGGAGGAAATGCCACGCCGTCCTCAACGAAGACACTTCCAGCATATAGACGCCTTTACAAGGGGTATGGTGATCGGACTGAGAAGGGGAGGTTGGTCCATACGTCAAATTGCAGCTGATACCCACATGGATGCAAGCACTGTGCATCGGCTGTGTCGGAGATGGTTGGAAAGAGGAAATGTAGCCACATTGAGGGGTGCAGGTGCAGCCAGAGTGACGTCAGACCGCTTGGATCGACGGATTCACCGACAAGCTGTGGCGGACCCGCAAGTCACTTGTACGTCGATTCTGCAGCACGTGCAAGATACCCTGGATGTTCGTGTGTCGATCAGAACCATTTCCCGTCGACTGGTTGCACGTGGCCTGCAATCACGGCGCCCGCTAAGAAGACTGCCATTGACCTCACAGCACAGACTCCAACGTTTGGAATGGTGCCGGACCACAGCGACGTGGATGGCAGAATTGCAAACCGTAGTGTTCTCAGATGAATCCCGCTTCTGTTTGTCCAGCGATAGTCATCGCATACGTGTGTGGCGTCGACGTGGAAAAAGATCGAATCCGGCAGTAACTGTGGAACGCCCCACAGCGCGACAAGGTGGCATAATGGTTTGGGGCGCTATTGCATACAATTCCGTATCACCTCTAGTTCGTATTCGGGGCACTATGACGGCCCAACGATATGTAGATAATGTACTGCGGCCGGTGGCAATCCCCTACCTTCAGGGTCTGCCAAATGCAATTTTTCAACAGGATAACGCCCGGCCCCACAGTGCTCGAATCAGCCAACATGCTCTATGAGGTGTACAGATGCTTTCCTGGCCACCATACTCTCCTGACTTGTCACCAATCGAACATGTGTGGGACGTGATTGGACGCCGTTTTCAGAACCTGTCGCTGCCTCGTTCAGAGGACGAACTGTGGCAAATGGTTGAAAGGGAATGGAGTGCCATCCCTCAGGACACCATCCACAGGCTTATTGACTCCATGCCTAGACGTGTTTCTTCGTGCATCGCTGTCCGCGGTGGTCCTACTTCTTACTGAGCCGACGCCGTCCTCGCTCTAAATTTTGCTCTTTTATTTTGAAATAAATATCACTTATTGTTAAATGCTGTCTCTGTCTTCTTACCAAATTTCATCAATTTCTGACCACTCCTTCTTGGTGTTGCATTTTCAATGTCGAGCAGTGTAATTTGACATTTTAACTAGTTAATCCATGAAATAACTAGGTATTCTATAAATTAACCAATAAGAGACAGTTAAAGTGTGAAATAAACTATTTATCTGAAATGAAATAACTAGGTATTCTATAAATAAACTAATGATAGACAAATGCAATGAGTTGCCGCCCATAAGCCAGGGCTAAGGCAGAACTGAAGCAAATGCACCCACAGCTGGGTCATAGCATCCTAAGACTGCAGTTTCGTCCTTATTGTGGACTCCTCAGTTAGGAATAGCCAATGATCGAGCCGGAGGCAAAGATCCTCTTATTGTAGCTAAGATTGCCAACAAACTGGTAGATAAAGTGAATTTATCTTCTCAGAGAGCGTCCGCAAACCAGCGTCCGCGGCTTATGGGCGGTAACTCATTGCATATTACCCAGCGTTTACCTTCAAAGTTCGAGTTGAGCCGCACCATGGTTTGCGGCTCTTAGGATGCTATGATCGAGCTGTGGGTGCATTTGCTAATGATAGACAGTTAAAATGAAAAATAAGCAATTTATCTAATTTTATGTAGCGTATAAATGGTATTTATGGAAACGTACCATAAAATCATTTGTTGCAAAAAGGATTATTAAAATGACACTTGGAATTACAAAGAACATTATTTCTAAAACAAAAACATTTTTTTGTTGACACACTGGCTTTTACACAGACAATTTTTAAATCACTGACCAGTACCTAAACTAGATGCAAGGTATATGATGTAGATTACTTTACACTTAAACGGGCTGCAGCATATTTTTATTCTACGAAATAACTAGTTAAACCATGAAATACAAGAGAGTTTTACACTTTAACTGACACGATCAGTTATTTCATGGAGTAACTAGGTATTCTATAAAATAACGGATTTCATACTTTAACGGTAACAGATGTATGAAAAAGAATGAAAATACTTTATAGTTTTGTGAATTTTCTGAGGAACAAGTACTAAAGCAACTAAGATATATATGTTGACAGACTCCCTCGCAAGCAAATGGTGACTGTATGTATGATACATTGCAGGAGCACCGATCCCGAAGGTGCTGAGGTACTTAAGCACCATTCAAAATATTTACTCCACGAAATTCTACCTATGGTTTGAGATTAGCTCACGTTTTATTCAAAATTTTGTTTGTACAGTAAACTCCCGATTATACATACGCGGGGAGGATTATCTCGGGGGAAAATAATTTTTTAGTGAAATTAGATTATTTATTTTTGCTTAATACAGTCGAGTCTCGATAGCTCGAATGTTCCTTTATCTCGAAGTATTCACTGGATTCCAATGAATTAAGATAGTTGTGAGAATGTCCTATAACTCGAACTAAAAATAATTCGAAGATTTTAGCCCGTTCCTTGGGACTTCGGGTTATCGAGTATACCGTATTTCTCATAAGTCTTTTATCATAAGTACAGTGATTTACAGATTTCATGTGCTCCAAAACTTAAGATACAAATAAGTTGTAATACTGCGTCAATCTTCCCTGCTTATATCACATTTCATGTACAATACTATTATTTTTAAGTAAAAGACGACTTTTAGTGTCTTTACCCTTTAGTTTAAGCATTTTTTTGTTATCCACGATTTTCGTTATACGTGAAACCAGTGCCACTCAATATCGCGGATAATCGAGAGTGTACTGTAACTTGCATCCCTTTGGTTTACACTGCCTCATATGTAAATTATCCGGCCCAAACAACATCTTTCATGTTTTCACTAACCTATCGTCCTAATGTTTTTAATCGTTCCCAGATTATCTGGAAAAGAAAAGATTCATATCTTCTAAACTCTAAAGTATCCTCCTGCCTGCAAACACATGAACAACTATTGCTGACTTGAGAAAACAAAATGTCCATACTACAGTTTACTCTAGATAACTCGAAGTCCCAAGGGTCCGGCTAAAACTTTCGAGTTATTGATAGTTCGAGTTTTAAAAAAAACAAACACTTCTCAAGAGCTTGGGATCCAATGAAAGCTTCAAGATAAAGAAATACTCGAACTATCTCGAGTTTAGTAAATTAAATGTACTGTTATATAATTCAAAAAGAAAAAAATGGCTTTATAGGAAAAAACAACAAGTTATCTGAAACACAGACTTTCAGAATTATTTTTGAAAATGTTCATCAGCTAAGTTATAAATTTATGTCTTGATTTTAAACTCCGCAATCGTTTTGTTTATTTACCAGCTGGTTTGAGCGTAATCCGAATGAACGGCTTGTGGTCGTAGGGTCATGGGTACATTACTGGCCTATCAAAAAAAATGTGTTCGTTAATGGTGACCAGTGCAGGTTAAATCTCTTGTGGTTACAAAGACCTTCAAATTCCTATTACGAAACAATATCTCGAGTGATGCTGCATCAGGAGTTACTCGGTTCGTGGTCTGAATCAAACATATTGAGTGCTCTTCAAGTCTTTACACAATCTTTAACCCATTCATGTGGTAATTGTTTACAAACAAACGTAACAGTGTTGTAAGAACAATTATTTAACTGAATCATTTAGTTGGTACAGCTTACAATGTTTTTCAAATTCTGTTACGAATTTCATTTGATGACTACAAATTCAGCAGATGTTTTACTACAGACAGACTTTGCTTTTCTTTAGGATGTCATACAATGTCAAAATTTTAAAATGGGCTAACTGCAATAATTATTAATATGTAGAGATTTACTTTAATTATATTAGATATAGATATTAAGTATATTATGCATTAACTAACTTTTACATGCGATAACTAAGCTAATTACATTTCGAATTAAATGCAAAATTATCAATGCTCTTGGTATTCAATACAATTTCTTGTCCAAGTGTTTCATACGAAAGTATAGCACAATTAGTACTTTAAATTAGACAGTTTTGCAGCATGGCTTAAATAATGTCCAAACGTAACAGAAAGAGTAAAAAGGAAAAAAAAAATGTCATCCAGTTTTGGTAATAAAATTTGCATTTTAATCTAGAGAAAAAAGAGGTCCATAACTATGATTGTTAACATTTTTTTCTCTAAAACGCGCGTCTCTAAAAGGAAAACTACACAAAATTTAAAACAGTTTAAAAAAAATAATGCTTCATACCGCAGTTTTTGCATCGTGCACTTCAAATATTCCAAAAAAACAGTAAAATAAGGAATGAAAGAGAAGAAGAAAAAAGAAATCAACTCTAGGACTCCGCATAAAAGTGGAATACGTTTCGAACTTGAACTGTTTCGGAAGTGGAGTATGTGTGTATGGGGCTCTAAAATGCATTTTATTCCAAAATAAAACATGACAGTCATTTCGAAAACAGCGATAAGAAATTGAAGAAGAAAACATTTCGAGATTTGAAATGTTGCCAGAAACACCACCCCCTCCTACCGTCCTGGGAAAAGAAAGAGAGAAAAAAGACATGATGATGATGAGATAGTAATAAAGAATCAAATGTTGTATGTAACGAAGTCTAATATCATTTTGTAGCCATTTCTTGGAGTCTTAACTCCTGTTATTTGTTTATGCCAATTTTTCTCCAAGAATTTTAATGCTTATTTTCTTTGCCAATATCAATAGCGAAATATTTTTAGGGTTATTCTAAAGCAAACGCTAGGCTCGAATGTATACTTTAAATTTTCCAAAATGAATACCGTTTTTTTTCCTTAAACAGTGTGTTTTACATTATTTTCAAACCTTTTTAGTACTCATTTTAGTTTCACATGTGGGTATGTATGTATGTAACTCTGAATGAAAGATGAAATTCACGTTCATTGCAAATATGAAAGCAATATATTTAATACTATTATTAATACTAACGGCTAAACTAGATTACATGTTGATGTATTATGAGTGCATGTAAACTGAGAGAGAGAGCGGATATTCAATAGTTTTGAAAATCAGAAGGAAATCAGTTAGAGTATCATAAAATATAGTTTAAAAGCGTGTTTTTAGTTTTTTTAAACTATAATTTAAATTATTAATCGTACATTGTATTAATTTCATAGTTGGATTAGTTTTTGTCATTTTTAAAAACTCTACATAAGGTGTTTTAAACTTCAGAAAACAATCACTTTTGTATTACGTATTATTTTAATAATCAACACTTATTTTCATGACTTTCTATGGACCGTTGCACATTCAAACAATTTTTATTCTAGAAGTTTCAATCATAACACTTTGAGCAGATAAACATTTAGTTTTTTTTTTTTTTTTACTAAAATGTCTTGATTAGGACTAGTGACGTCACAAAGTGTCAGCAAATAAAAAAAAAAGAATGATAGGGGAGAGGGGGCACATGTGAACAAACGATATTTCACCCAATTAACATGAAGAGAAAAATCTGAAAAAAATTCATGTAGATGGTAATACAAGTACTATATCCTGTCTGAAATTTCAAAGATCTTTTGTTTTTTAGTTATCAAAGATCTTATGTTTTGGAAGGTGCCAATATACTTTCATGTTCCAATTCTCCGAGTAAAAACAAATCCAAAACTATTTTTTATGTGATTTGAACTTTAGTCATCTTAAAGTGACACTAATAAGGAAAGTTTTCATGCACTATTTTTAAAAAAATCGAAAAAAATATAGTTTTTCATCAAATAAGGCCAAAGTTGAGATAAGGGGCAGATGTGAACACATTATGTAGAGGCAGATGTGAACAGTTCATCTGTGCCCCATAATGATATTTAGTTATTTCAATTTCAAAAATTGTTGATTTTATTACAAATTGAATAGTCTAAGTAAGAAATATTGACTAATTAAAAGTTTCAATACTCAATATTTAATTCAAATGTGAAATAGTTGCAAAGAAAAGAAAGTTAAACTTGCTGAACTGTTGAAAAAGGAACAGTTAGGTTGCAGTTAGTGACGCACATTAATGAGTCTGACATTAGTTTTGAAGACCGCAACTATCAAGAAATTTGTGCTGAAGTCAACCTTGCACCAGAAAATTTAGCTGTGAATGACTTTGTCCTCGTAGAATTCAATACTATAAAGAAAAAAATTTACTATGAATGAAACTGGTATGTTTCCAAAAACAGATGATACATCGATGGTAAAAACTCTGATGATATTCTGCTAAAATTACCACCACTTTCAATTTCAGGTGGCACATATCGAACTGCATCTTCTGTTTCTTTTTCTGTGAAACATAAAGGCTACAATGTTCGTTGAATAAAATCAATTTATCACGTTGAATAATAAGCAGTATACTTAAAAATATACTTAGGTGTATTTTATTTCCATTTATGTATCCGTGTTTACTTGGGCCCCAGGTGTGTTGACAACTGCCCCCCTACTGGGGCAGATGTGAACAAAATTTAACATAGTTTTGACTTATTTTTTTTGGCTGGAATTCACTGTTGAAGAAGATCAACTGCATGAAAATATTAGCAAATTTTTGATTTATCATGTATAGCACTTATTTCTTTTATATCTCAAATTAATAATGAAAAAATACAAAAATGGCATTTTTGTTCACATGTGCCCCCCTTCTCCCCTATACTTTATAAATAAAATTTCATTGAAAAATTATTGTTCATTTTGACAACAGATAGTACCCTTTTTTGCATGAGGCAAGGTGGAATTTTTTTTTTTTTAATGAAATATTTTTCCTTTGACCTTTACAAATATTTTTCATCCAATACAATAATAATAAACGAACAAATAAATTAATAGGTCAGTAAAAATAAATGAGTGAATAAGATAATAAATGATTAAAATAAGTAAATGAATGACTAAATAAATGTACTAATAAATAAAGGAATGTAACTGAATTAATTATCTAATGAATGGGTAATTGCTTGTAATAAATGAATGGGAATGGGAACTAAATGTACTATTTCACTGCAGCATTCACTTTGCTCTGCGTGCACTTGAAAAAAACTATTAAACATTTAAAATCGAAAAATGCTCAATAGTAACTTTATAACTAACTCCACTGAACATCAGTAGCTATCAATTGGTGATGAAAATGTTAATTTGAAAAACTTTATCTGTTCAATTAACCAAAAATTATTTTCGACAAACTACAACATATTACATCATATTTATCAAATTTCGAGAACATTTTCCATTATTTTTTTCCTTGATCTATGGAGCAATTTATTTTTTTAATTTGAATCCACTACATATTGAAGGAATTATGAAAATATTGTTAGCTATATGTGGCGCTGCAAGATGTGAAATTATGTTACCATTTTCCTTTAGCCCACTCCCCTTACTCCAGATGTTTTAACGTTCTTAGTTTCATACAATACATTCAGCTTACCTAGCATTTTTAAAAATAAATGTCACCAAACAAGTCATTTATTTTTGCTTTGCTCTCACTGCAAAAAAAATATATGTTGGTTTTACAGTATAAGTGGCAGCAGAGGTTCCAATTTTAAACTAAAACGCACAGTAATAAATAGTAAAACTGGCAAATTTACAGTTTTTCACTGTAAAGTTAGCAATTTTACAGTTTATTACCGTAAAATTTAGCTGTATTATACTGTAAAAACAACAGTATAATACTGGCAGCAGAGGTTGCAGTTTAAAACTGTAAAATGCAGGGTAATAAACTGTAAAATTAGCAATTTTAGTTTAGTACTGGAAAATTAGAATTTTTAGTTTATTACTGTAAAACTAGCAATTTTTACAGTTCATTACTATAAAATTAGCTGTATAATACTGTAAAAACAACATTCATTTTTTACAGTACAGCAAATAATCTACGATTTTTCTTCCAGTTTTAACTAAAAAAATTTAGTACCAATGCTGTAACTGAAAATATAACACCTTATTCTTTTACCAACCGCTCAAACAGAACTGAAAGCAATCATAGCCGACTTTCGAAACAAAACTCGTTTAATTCCAGTTCGAATTGCAGTGGACGCACAGAAAAGGGTGTCAGGGTGTCTATCATACTTATTCTTCGCCACTTATTTTTATCGTACGCCAGCATTCTCGAAAAAAGCCAGCCTATATTTACTCTCGGACCCTCGAAGGTAGCTACTGATTTTCTGCCATACCCGATACCGGGAAAAATTGCTTGTCAAAAAGACGAGCTACAACCCTATCCGGCAATCCGGCTGAATCCGGTACACGGATGGCAGCTTCCCGATAAAAGCGCCGGACCAGGATGATGATGATGTATTGCTTCGTCGCTTGTTATTCCCCCCGACAGCGAAGAAAAAGATTCCCACCAATTTTTAAAACTATTTTGTTTTTTAGTTATTTTTTTTTCATCCTCCAAGCTTTTATTGCCATGGGGATACAAATACACACCCGTACACGTACACAATAACATTAAGGAGGCACTTTATTAGTTCTATCCCCCGGATCGTTACAAAATGCGGCGTTGAAACATGTTAGGGCGACGATTTATTACATTTGATGAATAATCTCTCCAGCGGGCGAAAAACACAGCTCTATGTTTACTGCCGTCACAGTTGCGAACAGAAGTTACAGCAAAAATAATGTTTTTCCTAGCGCAAGAAACTTAGAAATGTTTCTTTTTTTTTTTTTCTTTTGAGAGATTGGATTTCTTCGGACCGTGGAATCTTTTCCATTTTTCATTCTGAATGAAACTACATGGTATTCTCTTAAGTAAATGTTCAAATGCGGGAAACGATTTTTAAATTGAAACACAAGCAGCTCTTTGCTTTTCTGCCAGAAAAGGAGCACGTCCGGTTGAGTTTTATTCTTATTACCAATTGCTTTTAAGGACGATGAATAGATCGTGGAAACTGTTCGCGCATTAACAATTCTATTTTCATCCATCACAAAATTTGTAGCTGTGGACGTAAAACGCACATTTGAACGAGGAAACCTTTTAAAATGTTCGTTGTTATCTTTCTAAAATTGTTGACAGATAAATTTTAAATTGTAAACATAATTCATATTCAGACATTTAAATACCGCCAAAATACATAAAATAGCAAGGAACAACATAAATACATTGAAATTAAAATACATTAGTTCATAAAAGGGAAAGAAAGTTCAAATTTTCTACTCATTTTCTCGTTGCTAAGGGAATTTAGGATATGCTGTGAAGCTATTCGACAAAAAAGAAAACATTCTCAAATTCATTTCATTTCATACCTCCACCCCCCCTCCTAATTTCTCAAAATAGATGTTTTACAACTTTGTCTTTTTTGATAACAATTTTAGGAGAGAAAATTGAAATTAAGAAAAAAAAAGCAAACTAAAAATAGCATCAAAAAATGACTGTATAAGCTAAATTCAATTTAGTTCCAGTTTTCGAACTTTTTTTTTTTTAGAAATTAGTATTTAAGCAAAACTATTGTTCATTTTTAGTAATATTAATTAATTTTTTTTAAGACTTAAATATTTTATTTTATTTATTTTTTTTTCATCATCAGTAATAAAATAAGAAAAAAAAAACAACCTAAAACAGAAAAATATACACATGAAAGATGGCCTAACGTATAATAAAAATATTGTTGAAAACAGAGAGCATTAATAAATAAATTAAATAATTATATACATAGTGTAAAAATCAGAAAGAAGAGATTATATGATTAGTTACTAGTTGGGATTGCTACCCGTTAAAAATAGCAAAAATAATATTGCAAAAAGAATACCTCTGTAGCATGATTCTCCTGCCATTCCATAGAGAAGGGCAGAAAAAACTGTTTTACAGAGACTGCCAGCGGAAAAATGGTAACTCAAATGGTAAAACAAGTTTTTCCGGGCCCATTGGAAACTAGCGTGAAAATTTCGCTTTTAATTAGAATAAAAAAAAGAAAATCAAATCAAATTTTGAAGATATCACTTTTTAGTGCGCAGGTACGGTACGCTATAGTTCGAATGATGTGTTTTATTCCTCTCCGCTTATGATTAGTAAAATGAAGAGAGATTTGAATGGTCACGTATTAGCACAGCAATGTGTTTCTTTCTTCGCGCATTGCATTTAAAAGCCGAGCAGAGAAAGGTACTGCAAAAAAAAAACCGTTGCTTTTACAGTCTAATACGGTAAACAGAAGTTCGGTTTAAAACTGTAAAATGCATGGTAATAAACTGTAAAACTAGCAAATTTTACAGTTTATTGCCGTAAAATGTAGCTGTATTATACTGTAAAAACAACAATATTATACTAGCAGCAGAGGTTTCAGTTTAAAACTGTAACATGCACGGTAATAAACTGTAAAATGAGCAATTTTTACAGCTTATAACTATAAAATTAGCTATATAGAACTCTGAAAACAACATTCATTTTTTACAGTGTCCATCTAGTGAGATAATAAAATGAAGAGTAAAAAATGTAATATTAATTATTTAATGGATTTGAATTTAATGAAGTGTTTGAAGAAAATAGTTCCTCTGTAAACCCGGGAAAGGTTAAAATAACAGACTTAATCAGCAAAATAGGAAAAGGAAAAAGAAAAAAAAAATCACGTGACCAAACATGTCTGAAAAGGAGTCTCGGAGTTTTCCGTCCATTGGCGAGCGCGTAGTTTTATATATATTGGCTTGGGAGAAATTAGGATTGGCCAGGACGGGGGGATAGTATTTGCGAACATGCTTTAATATATAGACAGCTTGCGTTTCTTTCGAAAAAGATAGGAACAAAAGAAAAGAAAAATGCTGACGAAAGTAGCGCTCAACGCCACCATTTCGGATACGAGGGGAAATATATTTATAAAAACAATTCGCGAAAAAACGTGGAAAAGGGAACGGAGCGGATTTTTATCAGAATCACTATTTGAAGGGGAATAAATAAAGTAATTGTGATTTTTGTGAACTAGAAATTTGAAAATATTATTTGACTGCTTTATATTTCAATTCCAAATTATTTTTAATGTGAATAAACTCATGTAACGGGCTTCCGAATTGTATAGATTTTTTTCCCTTTAAAATATTTGCCAGGAAAAGAAAATGCAGACCATACTCTAAATCCATAGTAACAACAAAGTCCAGTCAGTTTTAATGGCATCTTTAAAATGTTCAAAAGACATACAGCAAGAAACTAAATTTTGTTCTCGCCAGTTTCCTTTTTATTTCTTTTAACATTTTCTTGCCGGCACGATTTAGTTCATAAAAATATACACTAGTGGATTTAATTCTAGACACTTTTCAATTTTTTATTATTTAGCATTGTATAATAAAGTATTAGATTAGTGTATTTCATATAACTTCTCTAATATGTATGTATTTACTTTATACGAATATTATATGTGAACATTTTTTTAATTATAAAACAAGAGCAAATGTTACAATAACAATGATATAGTGTAATTTCACAATATTAAATCAATATTTTAATTGCTGAGTAAACATTAAATCAATTATTAAGTCAACATTTTGTACCAAACTCATTTCTTTTTTATCATATTCGTTGCCAAAGCTAATTATCTAAATACATCAAAATTAATTTTATAACGATTTTTTTTTTTTTTTGAAGTTTGTATTAAAATATAAAATTAAGGTGATATTCACATTAAATGAATACATACATATCAGAGAATGTACAAATAAATGATTTAAGTGAAATAAATAAATCTAATAATTCATTATACAATTTTAAATGATGAAATCTTAAAAAATAATTGAAGTGTTCACGATTAAATCCATTGGTGTCAGTTTGCGAGCCCAACACTGCAATGGTAAGGTAAATAGATGCCAGTATCTGCATAAACTAGTTTTTGAGACATTTGAACATTTGAAGAAAAGTGTTTAGAATTCTATGCGAACAATAGGGAACTGATGAAATTTGACGGTTTTTTTCTCCCCGTGTTTTATTTTCAGGTGGAGCCAATTAAGCAAGTACAATGAAGCTAAAAAACAACAGATCACAAAAATGAGAAATTGTTGCAGATACTGCTCCTTACCTTCCCAAAGCAGTATTGTCTTCATGGGTTATTAATTTTCATACGTAAACAATCTGACTTCCATAAAAAATTTAAAAAATGCATAAAAAGTGTTACTGGATTTCAGCTCGTGAACACCCATAAAACTAAAGACCACTGGTCATCAAACGTTTAGCTTAAACTTCCATGTTGTCTTTTACGGAAGAGAGGAGAAAGCGTGTATTTTCTTGAGAAAAAACAATAAAGATTTAGTGGAAGATAGAAGCAGAAAAACATTAAGCTATTCATTCGGTTTTTTCCCTAAAAAAAATATCTGCTGATTAAATGAGCTACAGCAGTAGCACAGCCAGAAGAACAAGAAGTTCTGTCAAGAACTAAACGAGCCTACTTTCCCGTACATCGACATCGGCATTCTAGCATCTGATCATTATTCTCTTGATTATCTAAGACTAAAAATTATGTCAAACATACCTTTTTAGCACTTGAAGCTGATTTCTAAAAGCAAAATATACCTCTCTCATCAGATGAAATAGACACATTAAAAGTAAATAAATGAATAAATAAAGTTTTGTCGCACTTTTTAAAGAATGTAACTGTTACAGTTCTTCCGTCGAAAAATTCCTCAATTGTTTTCAAAAAAAAATTAAAAGTACAAAGTACATCAAAACACATTTTATCAAAGAAAGAAAAAAAAAAAGAAAAAAAAACTCGTCCGTTGATAAAATGTCTCGAATTTCACTTTTAATCCGTTGCCAGTTGTTAAATATAAATAAAGAATAAAATGCCCTAGTGAATGAAACATTTTTGTTACAAAAAAAATCGTCTGCCAAAAATAATAATAATAATAATAATAAATTCAATAAAACAAATGAATAAATAAACAAAAAATCGTCTGCACAGTCAGTCATTTTTTTTCGGACTGTCTACTCAAAAGTTATTAGGGGTGACAGCTTGCTTGAGCGGTTCAATGTTGAACGAAAAATTGTTCAAATCGGAAATGTAAATACGGGAATGAAGTATCCTTGACAAGTTCTTCCCAACAAAAAAAAGTTTGTTCAAATCGGACTGTTCATTAAAAAGTTAGTATCGCGGGACCGGTTATTTGAACGGCTCAAAGTTGAACCAAAAATTGTTCAAATCAAAAAATCAAATATGGGAATGAGCTGTACTCGCCGAGATCTTTCCAACAAAAAAAAGTTTGTCCAAATCGGAATGTTCATTCAAAAGTTATTAGGGGGGACAGACAGACCGACCGACAGACCGACAGACCGACCGACAGACACACAAATTCCCCATCTCAATACCCTACTTTCAAATTTTTAATTTTTCGATATTCATTTTACCTCTTTATTTTTTTAACTTGGCGATATTTTTTGGACTTGGCGATATTTTTTCGATGCATTAAGCTACTTTTAATACTTTTTTCGTCTTTCTTTTATTTTTAACGGGAAAGTAGGCTAAAAAGTAGGAGGGGGATAGGGACAGTTTTAGTCCTTTTCTAGGACCACAGAAGGAAACATTTTGAGTTTTGGAGGGGACTTTACCCCCTAATCCCATCTCCCCTGAATGCGCCGCTGAGCCAGGGATCCCCGATGGGAGGTCATGGGAGGTCACTGTGACCTCCCAAAAATTTCGGCATATTTTGCTGACGATTCGGTAATTTGAGGACAATATTGCAACATTGAGATTATTTGTTCTTTTAAGTTTTTTTTTTTTTTTAAAGATGCCTAATGTTTTTTCTCGCTAAATGTTATGCATGTACGACACTTGTGCATGCTTGTATTTTATCATTCGGTAAATTGATAATTTTCCCCACCAAAAATTTTAGTTCTGGGCGCCCCTGCACTGAGCTTGAGTCAATCTTTCTATGATCAATCACTCCGCATGTCCTAACACCAAACATATTCCTGAAAAATGAAACAATTACATTTCTCATGTAAATTCCATTATTTCAGGTTCAATTAGAAAAGTGAACGCCATCTCGCGCCGAAAGGCGGATTTATCTGCCGCGTTTGACACGAAGGAAACGAACGCCAGCTCAAATTTGGCCTATCACACGTGATGCAGATTTAACTATCAGCCGGGTGCGTAACGGCTTTTAATCAGGCAAATTAAAATCGGCTGGAATTCGATCCGACCGAAGAATTCCCGCTCGGAATTCTTCGCACATGTCCAATTAATTCAGAAAATACTTCAATTAAAAGGGAATCGCCATAAAACCAAACAAACAGCGGCAGAAATTCTTGACGAAGTACGACTCTCATCAAATAAGACAAGACAGAATAATAAATTAATAGCCCAATTAAATCGGCGTTTCCACATTCGGGCAACGAGCGCCATCTATTGATTTAATTAAGAACCCTTGTCCCGGCTCTGCCCATGCATTATTCAAGCAGCGGCTGGAAATTGTTATGGAGGCGAAGTTTTCGGAGGAGAAGGCTTTTGAGGCTCTGAGCGCAGGATAAATTTAATGGCCAGGTAATGAAGACTCCGCGGAAAAGAAAATCTAACTGCTGTTTGTTTGAGATGGAAAACAATCGTGTTGTTAAACAGAAGAGTGAAATTGTGACTTCGATCAACCAGAAGTTTCTAATTTAGAATGTCATTACGGTCCCATTTATATCGGACTAGCTTATTACCCGGCGTTGCCCGAGTGCTCATTAATACAACATAGCTCTAAAAAAATTATGGGAATGAATTCTGGGCATATAAAATCTTATTTCATGCTAAAATGAAATAGGTGAGCCTTAAATTGATAATTCATCGTTATTCGTAATCTTTGTTGGAAAATACTCATATTTAAATGTGTTAAATCTTATCAATTTGTATGCTTAAACGCTTATCTTTATTACTCTAATTGAAAGAAAATGACCATTTTGCGACAAAAAATTTAAATTTTGCTCTTTTTGGATTTTCTTTAAATTTCAAAACTGCCTATGTGAATTCTAGTGCATCAAGGAACCTCTGTGCCGTTTGATGAAAATCCGACGAAAACTGGATTGTATGAGGAACAAAGATACATATATACAAACATATATTCATTTTTATACAGATAGATCAGCGAGGTTTTACTGTGTGTGTTTGTATGCATTTCAAAATGTATACAAGTTCTTGTTGAACTTCTGTTAATAAACTTTATATCAGAATGAAAGATAAATCTACTTAATATTTTATATTTATCTATTGTTTCTATTACAGCATTTTAGAGCCACCTATCTTTATTTACTTATATTTCAATAGGCAGAAGTATGATGTACGCAAAGATATAGCTAGAGTTTTTTGCTAGATGTGGAAATACTATTTGTTGCTTTTAGAAGATAGAAATTTATTTTAGAGGTACAAAATACAGGGTGTCCACTCCTATCGTGGACCAATAGCTAATTTCTAAACCGTTAGAGGTACGCATATAGTTCATTTAGGAAAAAATCTCCAAATTACGAAAGGAATTTTGGGTCTATTCAATGTTTTTCAAAAAATCAAATTTTGAAAGAGTTACGAAATTTAAATTTTTATACAGCCCCCCAGTCCTATCAATCATATTTAGTAAAACATTCTTGACACTGTAACATTTAAAACTAAAAAAAATTCACTGTTCTACCATAAAAATTGACAAAGTTATGACGTTTTGAAAAATCAAGATTTTGAAGAATTTCGCATACGGTCCCTTTAGTGATCTCTCGATGACGTCATGAAATAATGCAAAATCTTGATTTTTCAAAACGTCATAACTCGGTCAATTTTTGTGGTAGAAGAGTGATTTTTTTTTAGTTTTAAACGTTACAGTGTCAAGAATATTTTACTAAATATGATTGATAGGACTGGGGGGCTGTATAAAAATTTAAATTTCGTAACTCTTTCAAAAATGTGATTTTTTGAAAAACATTGAATAGACCCAAAATTCCTTTCGTAATTTGGAGATTTTTTCCTAAATGAACAATATGCGTATCTCTAACGGTTTAGAAATTAGCTATTGGTCCACGATAGGAGTGGACACCCTGTATACATAATCAGCGGAGATTATAACAGTGATATATGGGTCATTTTCATTTTTCGGTGCCATTTGCTGTCCGTCAAAAAAATATTTTTTAAAAAATTTTTGAGTAACTTTAAATAAATTTACTTTTTGGT
>JAXGGA010001181.1:117500-122500 GCA_038373865.1 Uloborus plumipes
TTTTTTTTTTTTTTTTTTTTTTTTTTTTTTTTTTTTTTTTTTTTTTTTTTTTTTTTTTTTTTTTTTTTTTTTTTTTTTTTTTTTTTTTTTTTTTTTTTTTTTGTTTTTTTTTTTTTTTTTTTTTTTTTTTTTTTTTTTTTTTTTTTTTTTTTTTTTTTTTTTTTTTTTTTTTTTTTTTTTTTTTTTTTTTTTTTTTTTTTTTTTTTTTTTTTTTTTTTGTTTTTTTTTTTTTTTTTTTTTTTTTTTTTTTTTTTTTTTTTTTTTTTTTTTTTATTTTTTTTTTTTTTTTTTTTTTTTTTTTTTTTTTTTTTTTTTTTTTTTTTTTTTTTTTTTTTTTTTTGTTTTTTTTTTTTTTTTTTTTTTTTTTTTTTTTTTTTTTTTTTTTTTTTTTTTTTTTTTTTTTTTTTTTTTTTTTGTTTTTTTTTTTTTTTTTTTTTTTTTTTTTTTTTTTTTTTTTTTTTTTTTTTTTTTTTTTTTTTTTTTTTTTTTTATTTTTTTTTTTTTTTTTTTTTTTTTTTTTTTTTTTTTTTTTTTTTTTTTTTTTTTTTTTTTTTTTTTTATTTTTTTTTTTTTTTTTTTTTTTTTTTTTTTTTTTTTTTTTTTTTTTTTTTTTTTTTTTTGTTTTTTTTTTTTTTTTTTTTTTTTTTTTTTTTTTTTTTTTTTTTTTTTTTTTTTTTTTTTTTTTTTTTTTTTTTTTTTTTTTTTTTTTTTTTTTTTTTTTTTATTTTTTTTTTTTTTTTTTTTTTTTTTTTTTTTTTTTTTTTTTTTTTTTTTTTTTTTTTTTTTTTTTTTTTATTTTTTTTTTTTTTTTTTTTTTTTTTTTTTTTTTTTTTTTTTTTTTTTTTTTTTTTTTTTTTTTTTTTTTTTTTTTTTTTTTTGTTTTTTTTTTTTTTTTTTTTTTTTTTTTTTTTTTTTTTTTTTTTTTTTTTTTTTTTTTTTTTTTTTTATTTTTTTTTTTTTTTTTTTTTTTTTTTTTTTTTTTTTTTTTTTTTTTTTTTTTTTTTTTTTTTTTTTTTTTTTTTTTTTTATTTTTTTTTTTTTTTTTTTTTTTTTTTTTTTTTTTTTTTTTTTTTTTTTTTTTTTTTTTTTTTTTTTTTTTTTTTTTTTTTTATTTTTTTTTTTTTTTTTTTTTTTTTTTTTTTTTTTTTTTTTTTTTTTTTTTTTTTTTTTTTTTTTTTTTTTTTTTTTTTTTTTTTTTTTTTTTTTTTTTTTTTTTTTTTTTTTTATTTTTTTTTTTTTTTTTTTTTTTTTTTTTTTTTTTTTTTTTTTTTTTTTTTTTTTTTTTTTTTTTTTTTTTTTTTTTTTTATTTTTTTTTTTTTTTTTTTTTTTTTTTTTTTTTTTTTTTTTTTTTTTTGTTTTTTTTTTTTTTTTTTTTTTTTTTTTTTTTTTTTTTTTTTTTTTTTTTTTTTTTTTTTTTTTTTTTTTTTTTTTTTTTTTTTTTTTTTTTTTTTTTTGTTTTTTTTTTTTTTTTTTTTTTTTTTTTTTTTTTTTTTTTTTTTTTATTTTTTTTTTTTTTTTTTTTTTTTTTTTTTTTTTTTTTTTTTTTTTTTTTTTTTTTTTTTTTTTTTTTTTTTTTTTTTTTTTTTTTTTTATTTTTTTTTTTTTTTTTTTTTTTTTTTTTTTTTTTTTTTTTTTTTTTTTGTTTTTTTTTTTTTTTTTTTTTTTTTTTTTTTTTTTTTTATTTTTTTTTTTTTTTTTTTTTTTTTTTTTTTTTTTTTTTTTTTTTTTTTTTTTTTTTTTTTTTTGTTTTTTTTTTTTTTTTTTTTTTTTTTTTTTTTTTTTTTTTTTTTTTTTTTTTTTTTTTTTTTTTTTTTTTTTTTTTTTTTTTTTTTTTTTTTTTTTTTTTTTTTTTTTTTTTTTTTTTTTTTTTTTTTTTTTTTTTTTTTTTTTTTTTTTTTTTTTTTTTTTTTTTTTTTTTTTTTTTTTTTTTTTTTTTTTTTTTTTTTTTTTTTTTTTTTTGTTTTTTTTTTTTTTTTTTTTTTTTTTTTTTTTTTTTTTTTTTTTTTTTTTTTTTTTTTTTTTTTTTTTTTTTTTTTTTTTTTTTTTTTTTTTTTTTTTTTTATTTTTTTTTTTTTTTTTTTTTTTTTTTTTTTTTTTTTTTTTTTTTTTTTTTTTTTTTTTTTTTTTTTTTTTTTTTTTTTTTTTTTTTTTTTTTTTTTTTTTTTTTTTTTTTTGTTTTTTTTTTTTTTTTTTTTTTTTTTTTTTTTTTTTTTTTTTTTTTTTTTTTTTTTTTTTTTATTTTTTTTTTTTTTTTTTTTTTTTTTTTTTTTTTTTTTTTTTTTTTTTTTTTTTTTTTTTTTTTTTTTTTTTGTTTTTTTTTTTTTTTTTTTTTTTTTTTTTTTTTTTTTTTTTTTTTTTTTTTTTTTTTTTTTTTTTTTTTTTTTTTTTTTTTTTTTTTTTTTTTTTTTTTTTTTTTTTGTTTTTTTTTTTTTTTTTTTTTTTTTTTTTTTTTTTTTTTTTTTTTTTTTTTTTTTTTTTTTTTTATTTTTTTTTTTTTTTTTTTTTTTTTTTTTTTTTTTTTTTTTTTTTTTTTTTTTTTTTTTTTTTTTTTATTTTTTTTTTTTTTTTTTTTTTTTTTTTTTTTTTTTTTTTTTTTTTTTTTTTTTTTTTTTTTTTTTTTTTTTTATTTTTTTTTTTTTTTTTTTTTTTTTTTTTTTTTTTTTTTTTTTTTTTTTTTTTTTTTTTTTTTTTTTTTTTTTTTTTTTTTTTTTTTTTTTTTTTTTTTTTTTTTTTTTTTTTTTTATTTTTTTTTTTTTTTTTTTTTTTTTTTTTTTTTTTTTTTTTTTTTTTTTTTTTTTTTTTTTTTTTTTTTTTTTTTTTTTTTTTTTTTTTTTTTTTTTTTTTTTTTTGTTTTTTTTTTTTTTTTTTTTTTTTTTTTTTTTTTTTTTTTTTTTTTTTTTATTTTTTTTTTTTTTTTTTTTTTTTTTTTTTTTTTTTTTTTTTTTTTTTTTTTTTTTTTTTTTTTTTTTTTTTTTTTTTTTTATTTTTTTTTTTTTTTTTTTTTTTTTTTTTTTTTTTTTTTTTTTTTTTTTTTTTTTTTTTTTTTTTTTTTTTTATTTTTTTTTTTTTTTTTTTTTTTTTTTTTTTTTTTTTTTTTTTTTTTTTTTTTTTTTTTTTTTTTTTTTTTTTTTTTTTTTTTTTTTTTTTTTTTTTTTTTTTTTTTTTTTTTTTTTTTTTTTTTTATTTTTTTTTTTTTTTTTTTTTTTTTTTTTTTTTTTTTTTTTTTTTTTTTTTTTTTTTTTTTTTTTTTTTTTTTTTTTTTTTTTTTTTTTTTTTTTTTTTTTTTTTTTTTTTTTTTTTTTTTTTTTTTTTTTTTTTTTTTTTTTTTTTTTTTTTTTTTTTTTTTTTTTTTTTTTTTATTTTTTTTTTTTTTTTTTTTTTTTTTTTTTTTTTTTTATTTTTTTTTTTTTTTTTTTTTTTTTTTTTTTTTTTTTTTTTTTTTTTTTTTTTTTTTTTTTTTTTTTTTTTTTTTTTTTTTTTTTTATTTTTTTTTTTTTTTTTTTTTTTTTATTTTTTTTTTTTTTTTTTTTTTTTTTTTTTTTTTTTTTTTTTTTTATTTTTTTTTTTTTTTTTTTTTTTTTTTTTTTTTTTTTTTTTTTTTTTTTTTTTTTTTTTTTTTTTTTTTTTTTTTATTTTTTTTTTTTTTTTTTTTTTTTTTTTTTTTTTTTTTATTTTTTTTTTTTTTTTTTTTTTTTTTTTTTTTTTTTTTTTTTTTTTTTTTTTTTTTTTTTTTTTTTTTTTTTTTTATTTTTTTTTTTTTTTTTTTTTTTTTTTTTTTTTTTTTTTTTTTTTTTTTTTTTTTTTTTTTTTTTTTTTTTTTTTTTTTTTTTTTTTTTTTTTTTTTTTTTTTTTTTTATTTTTTTTTTTTTTTTTTTTTTTTTTTTTTTTTTTTTTTTTTTTTTTTTTTTTTTTTTTTTTTTTTTTTATTTTTTTTTTTTTTTTTTTTTTTTTTTTTTTTTTTTTTTTTTTTTTTTTTTTTTTTTTTTGTTTTTTTTTTTTTTTTTTTTTTTTTTTTTTTTTTTTTTTTTTTTTTTTTTTTTTTTTTTTTTTTTTTTTTTTTTTTATTTTTTTTTTTTTTTTTTTTTTTTTTTTTTTTTTTTTTTTTTTTTTTTTTTTTTTTTTTTTTTTTTTTTTTTTTTTTTTTTTTTTTTTTTTATTTTTTTTTTTTTTTTTTTTTTTTTTTTTTTTTTTTTTTTTTTTTTTTTTTTTTTTTTTTTTTTTTTTTTTTTTTTTTTTTTTTTTTTTTTTTTTTTTTTTTTTTTTTTTTTTTTTTTTTTTTTTTTTTTTTTTTTTTTTTTTTTTTTTTATTTTTTTTTTTTTTTTTTTTTTTTTTTTTTTTTTTTTTTTTTTTTTTTTTTTTTTTTTTTTTTTTTTTTTTTATTTTTTTTTTTTTTTTTTTTTTTTTTTTTTTTTATTTTTTTTTTTTTTTTTTTTTTTTTTTTTTTTTTTTTTTTTTTTTTTTTTTTTTTTTTTTTTTTTTTATTTTTTTTTTTTTTTTTTTTTTTTTTTTTTTTTTTTTTTTTTTTTTTTTTTTTTTTTTTTATTTTTTTTTTTTTTTTTTTTTTTTTTTTTTTTTTTTTTTTTTTTTTTTTTTTTTTTTTTTTTTTTTTTTTTTTTTATTTTTTTTTTTTTTTTTTTTTTTTTTTTTTTTTTTTTTTTTTTTTTTTTTTTTTTTTTTTTTTTTTTTTTTTTTTTTTTTTTTTTTTTTTTTTTTTTTTTTTTTTTTTTTTTTTTTTTTTTTTTTTTTTTTTTTTTTTTTTTTTTTTTTTTTTTTTTTTTTTTTTTTATTTTTTTTTTTTTTTTTTTTTTTTTTTTTTTTTTTTTTTTTTTTTATTTTTTTTTTTTTTTTTTTTTTTTTTTTTTTTTTTTTTTTTTTTTTTTTTTTTTTTTTTTTATTTTTTTTTTTTTTTTTTTTTTTTTTTTTTTTTTTTTTTTTTTTTTTTTTTTTTTTTTTATTTTTTTTTTTTTTTTTTTTTTTTTTTTTTTTTTTTTTTTTTTT